>CAJNDT010000820.1:0-132899 GCA_905221615.1 Symbiodinium sp. CCMP2592 | reverse complement strand
AATGTATATGTATGAGCATGCAGCCATTGCTGTAGGTACCTGTTAGAGCTACCCCTTTAGAGGTTTACGCAAACAAACAGACACTAATTTTCTTTTACAGGAAGCATGGCCGCACATTCACACATATACTATTATGCCCACTGTCACAGTTGCGGAGTTTGGACTCATGATAAAAACAGCATATTGTTTATGCTAGGTATAGCACTGAAGTACACTGTTGAAGTCACTCTTGAAATCACTCCTTTTTAAACTCTTTCATGCACATTGGTCAGAGAGATCGTCTGTACAGGATCAGGTCTGGTAATGTTCTTCTATCGAATTATGCCGCCCTTCACTGTGCTCTTGTTAGAGCCTTGTGAGTCACTGTTGTGAAACTCTGAGATTTTCCTTATCTCAGATTTGGATCCAGGTTTGGATCATAGGCTCGAGCATAGACGTTCGGATGTGGTTCATCCGGGTCTGAGTGATCTTCTTCGAAACTTGAAAAGATTCCGAGTAATCTGTTCTCAGCCCTGGTGAAGGCGGCGTCTGCAGTGTCATATCCATGGTTGGATGTAGTCGCCTTTGGCTCGGCCTTTGGTGCAGCTTGTGAGCTGATTGGAGTTGCCTCGGCTTTAGCCGGTTGTGGCTGCTTAGCCTTTGCCCGTTCGGCCATTCTTCTTTCAAGCTGTCCGTCTGAGGACGCCCATGATCTTTCACTTTCATCTCCTGAGGGAGATAAGGCGTGGGCATGAAGGCTGTTCCAGTACTGTGCTGCAGAAGGAGTTAGGACTTCTTCATGGTCAGATTCTGACTGGTCTTCCTCAGAGCTTTGGTCGTCAAAAAGTGTCTCAAGGACATTGTTGAGGTTTTTATGTCTTCGCTCTATCTCTAGTGAGGAATGGACCAATTGATTGAAGACTGTTTTTGAGTCCTTCAGTGCTGTTAGAAGGATTTCCACTCTGGATAGAGTATCTTGGATGGTGTCAAGATGATCCTTTCTTTCTTCCTTGTCTCTCTGGATAGAGTTTCGCAATGATTGTGCGATTCTGAGGAGGTCGAGATATTTCTCAATAGGCATAGTTACCGTATGATTGTCATGTATGACAGTTGTTTCGTCGCTGCTCAAGTTCCTGAATAGGACTTCCCCGACTGGTAGAAACTCCGTGCTCCACGGTTCCTCTTCATCATATGTTTCTACGTGCTGTTGCACGCGTTGTGTAAACTGCTCGGCTGCTTCTACCGTTGCATCGATAGAGATGACGTGTCTTACTGCCATGTTTCGGCACATAGTGTTAATGGCCTGGCCTTGATTGGCTTCGCCAAGTGCAGCGTCTGCATGGTTGCAGAGTCCACTGTTATGGGCTTCTCTAGCTGCTTTTCGTTGAATGCGCCGATTTTGACCTCCTCTTCTGGTAGGACCTTTTGGTCTCGGAGGATCTGAAGGTACTGTTCCTTTCGCATTTGGCGGAGGAGTCTTAGGTGGAGGTGACATGTTTGCCTTGTTAGGCACTGGTGACATTGCCTTGGGCACTGACGACGATGAGGCACTTGCGAGTGCAGATGTACCTCTGGCTCTTGCCGAGGATCCCTTAGGGATTGATGTATAGGTAATCTGCATGGCTTCTTCGGCCATTTGTGAATGCAAGGCATCACTGAATAATTGCCTCATATGAGGAGTAGTACTTGCATCGTCATAGGTTTGAAACCGTTCAATGTCCCTTTCGGTGCCACGTGATCGTGTATCACCTCTTTGAAAAGGATCGTTCCTGCGAATCTCCGCAACTTGTACTGCCTGGAGGAAGGTTTTACACAGCACCTTCCTTGAAACATCTTTTGCTTGCTTGAGCTGGTAACAGCTGTCTGAAAGATGGTAGACTTCGCTTCGGGAAGTGTGCCACACAGGTCGCAAATCCGTTGTTTCTCCAGAATTGACCCTGTTGGGTCCTAAAGGTTCACGCGTCTGTGGTTCATTCTCGGGTTCGAGAAATGGTGGTGGTCGTTTCGCTGCTGCTTTTGCATTTGATTGTTGGCGGTCCATACATCTGATGGGAGCCCTGGTGAGCTGCTTCCACATCCAGTGTAGGCCCATTAGCAGCAGAAACACATTCCACGCGATGCTGAAGACGGAGAGTCTTGCTCACTGGTTAGTGAGTTTGGAAGTGAAGGTTCATCAGTCTTGATAGACTCTCCCTTTGCACCGCCTTGATTAGGGTGTCCGAACCAGTTCGACAACCCTGCTGCTGTGGCAGCTGTTCGGAGTGCCTTGCTGCTCGGAGCAGACGGCGGTCGCGATGACTTCCTTCTTCTTCTGCGACTGGAAGATTCTTCCTCCTGTTCGTCTTCATCTCTTTGAGCCGACATCAGGTTTGATGTTTCTCGTTCGTGCTCTTCAATAACACTCTCCATCTCACGGATCAAATGTTCTTCCTCTTGTTGTTCCTCAAGTGTGTCCAGTTCCTCTAAAGACATGTTGAGCTTGTCAACAAGACTGGCTCTCTGAGGTCTGGATCTCGATCTTGGTAGATCTTGTTGTGAAGAGGACGATGATGCCTGGCTCCTTCTTGGAGGAGAGCCTTCAGGCTCGCTGGGACGTTCAGGCTGTGGCCTTTCCCAGAATCTTCCATATCTGTGATAGCTACCTTGTGGTTGCTGTCTGTCGTACCAGCTGTTGCCAGATGAATACATAAATGAGTCTTTGTAATCCCAGTATTCAGCATTACGCTGCTTGTAAGCCTGTCGCTTGTCAGCGATCTTCTGAACCTGGGCATCTGACCGGTTGTGTTTCCCTTTTGTAAGGATTGGTTGTATCGTGAAGCCCAAAGGGCTGTGCCAATCTTTGTCAGAGGGACTCAACCACAGGTCAAGGTTCGAAAAAGTTGAATAGTACTGCTTGACTGAGACAAACAGACGGATATCGATATCCCTGTTTCTGTTCATGTCCTGCCACATATCTGAGACTCGTTCCCAGTATGTTCTTTCGGCGGCAGGTGTAGCATCTCTTGGACTAGGTGACGCCGTGTGCGGCGTTTTACTCCAGTCAAGGATATAACTGTTGATACAGTCGAGGTCAGCAACTTTCTTCGCCGGGTCCGGCGGTAGACGATCTGCACGTGCCAGTCTGTGCTGGTCAGAGTTGTTCAAGCAGAGGTGTCGCACTTGTGAGTGCCTTCCTGCTATTCTGTTGAATGCTGCAAGTTTCTTCTCCAGGTATAGAGAAAACAAACCGTTTCGCGGGTGAACGTCTCCACCTTTTAAGGTGAGCCTCGACGCAATATTATTGAGATCCCCCGCAATTACATCCGGTTTGAAAGGGAGAACCTCGTTGAGGAACGCGTTCACCAGTTCGCGCCTCTGTTCTTCCTTATGAGTCATGTATGAGTTGAAATGGACGATCGCGATGGTGATGACCTTGTAAGGCCCTTTTGTACACCACATCTCGTCAAGATCGTTTGATGCTTCTTGTGAGAAGATCTCTGCGTATGACTCAAAGTCTTCCTCTGGTGGCTCATCACCCTCGACATGGCCGTTCCATTCACAGAGAACCGGCGAAGGGTCGAGGTCCGACAGTGTCAGACACGCCTCTGGTGAGAGGTAAGAGCCATCAGTGGGTCCATCCTTGTCAGGATTTTTACCCTTGAGAGGGTCATATCCGATAATCTTCATGTACTCATCTCTCGTCATCCTCTGGCCGGAATATGGGTGGACCCATTCTTTTGCCTCCTTGATGGTACTGTGGTACCCAAAGGTGAGGCGGCATACCGCACCGTGGCATGCCCACAGTCGCTTCTTGGGACCACCAGCCTTAGGCTTCATTGTTCGGTGACGGTAAAAGTGGTGGACGAGAGAGATGTCTGTTGTTGGGTCACCCTTGACTCCAATATACATTGAGGGTGCCTCAGGCTCCTTGGGAGGAGAATGGATTAGCATCCCTCTGTATTCATGTTGTCGCATGGTTGCGATCGAATACTTTGACGCAAGTGCTCCTGCCTCGAGTACGAGGGTAATATGTGCTGAATTGTTGAAGCACATGTCAATAAGAGGGTGATAATCGAATCCCTTCTCAGGTTTGAGCTTCTTTTTGGGATTCCCTGCTGGCACTGGCGCTCGATCCATATTTCCCCAGTTGCATACCACTAGGCTTAGTGATACGCTGTCTGGGTTTGAGCCCTCAATGTGTTCTCTCTTCTCGTTAACACCGGCCATCCTATTACGAACTATCTCGTAATGTGCGTCGAGCACCAGTTTGTCTTCGTAGCCAGTAAGAGAGAGAAAAGACGCCGGGTGGCTTGTTCTGGAGTCCTTGATATTGATGTGACCCTTGTTGATGCTCTTGTATTCCTCCAGGGTTGGAGCCTCTGTGGAGCTGGTGTAAGTATTAGGAGGATTATTCCTAATATCATCAAAGCTACATGGATCAACGCCTGGATGGGCTCTCATGAACGAATTCCTTGCGTGGTCGCAATACATGTTGATTTTCTGGACTGCCAAATCTACGTCCTCATGTGTGAGGATGGCCTCGTATAAAACCTGACGCTCTTCTGAGATCATTCCTGCTGACACTTTAGAGGTCTCGAGGCAATCGATTGGCAAGATGCACTCGCACATCTGTTGTTTACCCTGTGGGGTAAGTCGACAGTCTGCACATACAATCGTACCACAGGAATAGCAAAAATAGCCTGTAGGCTGGTTGCAAAGATCGCAGAGAGGATTATCTGGTCGTGTCATCAGCCGTATCCTTTGGTTAAGACTCATGGCTGTCCTGCGTACTCCTACAAATCTCTCCTTGGTAGGAGGTGCAGAGGAGGAAGATGCCGAATCTCTGGGTCTGTCCCACTCCTCTTCGTCAGGAGCCTCAGAATCCTTGATCATGAGTGGACTTCGGATTTTTCGATTCCATCGACTAACCCAGATTCTCTCTTTCATTTCCTGTTGCATAGCCGGGTTAGACGATGACTTCGAGATTCGGTGCTTGCGATTTTCTCGAAGTCGAGCGCTGATGCGCTCATGTTCTCTTACGAGATCTTCCTCATCAGCAGGTTCCTCGTATTCGAGGTTGAGCTTGCTTCTGTTGACTCGATAATAACTTTCTGTTTCAGGATCGAAGAGAACTAGGAATTTCTCCTTCTCCTTTTTAGGAGATTTTGGTTTCTGTGGCTCTTCGTCTGAACTCTGAACATATTCTGCTTCAGGCTTTGGTTGGTCAAGTTTGACCTTCTTAAGTTTCTCTGTGATCTCTTCCGTGGGAGATTCTTTCTTCTCCTCCGACGCTGCAGGTGCAGAGTTCGTCTTGTGAGACGGATTAACATCAACTCGGAGTTCTGAGGATGACGAAGATTTTGAGCTCTTTTCGCTTGATGCCGACTCATCGTCTGATTCTTCGTCACGATCCTGGTTAGGATCCGGTTCCTCAGGTTCCGTCTCTGTTCCAGAAGATTCTTCCTTGGGAGGAACTACGTTGGCGGAAGTATCCTGAACAGGTTCTGGAGGTTTGTGACCTGTCGTTATCTTAAGAACTTCGGTGGCGCTTCTGGTGCCGTCGGAGTTCCAGAGCTGTCCCATAAGACTGTCCGGATCCTTGTCAGCCTCGGCCTGCCGGGCGAGCTTGGATCTCGGATGGATCTCCTTTGCAGTAGTCTCCGTTTTCGGAGGTACCTCACCTGCAGAAGCGGTTTGCTCCAGGTTTGGAGCTGTGTCAGCCTCTGTCTTTGGCAGAGAAAAAGACTTCTTGTGAGAAGATCTAGCCTTGGGAGGCTCTGGTGGCAGATTTCGCCTTGCCACTTTTCGAAGTGCCGATTCGATTTCTCGGCCGTAATTTGCGCACCATTTCTTCGACTCGTAAGTCGCTGACGGCATCTGTTCGGAGCAATGGTCTGCCCACCATGGTCCGATGCTCTTGAGCTCATCGTATTGCGATGATACCCAGAGTGTTTCAGAGGGTGCGAATACGGCGCTAAGAGTACGGGCATGCACTACATCTGGTGTAGCAAACATCCCTACTTGCGACTGCCACAGGTTTGTGACCTCGTTCACTACGTTATTTGCATCGAATACCAGAAGCAGTGCCTTATTGGCACGCAACATGGTCGGATTGGGATTCGCCAGGTTTAGCGTTGAGAACTGAACAGTGTCCCTGTTGGAACGACTGTTTTCATTCACGAGAGCTTGGAAATCTGGTGCTGTAACCACCTGCGCTAGGAGGTTTGATGGTACCAGACCGTGCCTCAGGATTGAGGATAATGCCTGTAGGTCCGTGGCATGCATGATGTAACAAGGGTTGTTCTGTCGAACAAAATCCTCCATGCCGACGGGCCTCGGCGCGTTAGTGGAGAGACGCTGTGCACGGGACTGCACTGGATTGCTCCCCGTTGCCATGAAGTCTGAGATGGTCATGTGTGACCTTGGTCTCTCTTCTTCAGGATCTGGTTCTTCAGCTCTTGGTAGAGTTCGTCGTGAACCGTGTCCTCCCACTGCCGAAAGGAAAATTTTGCTCATGGTCAACACATTTGCATCCGGTGGGATGTTAACGGCGGCATCTGTGGTTTCGGCCTTGCCATCTTTGTTATAAACCATGGTGACCACAAACCTAGACTTAGTGTTGAGGAGGACACCAAGCGCGATCTCTTGTGGTGTATACTGTGCGAGCTCTGCATCGGCCAACTTGAACATGTCCAGAAGATAATTGTGTTGGCCAGCAAAGAGATCTGGGCGCTGGTTCTGAAGGTGTCTTGTTGAGTGTGCCAACCACCTTCCGACTCTGTTGGTCTTGGAAAGAATGTGGAAGCACATCTCTGGTGAGAGACCTGTTACATCTGCCAGTTTTGGCACTGAGGAGGAATAGTCATATTCTCCGGATCCATCAAGGCTCACACATTGTTCTACCTCCGGTGGGAGGCCTGTCTGAAGGTGATGTGCAAGCATCGTACAGAACTGGCGTGGATCACGAGCGTGATTACCGACGTTGTTATCCCAGTATACAAGGGGACTGTTGTCCCATGGTCCTTGAAGGACTCCTTCGTAGAGCCTGACTCCATGTCTGGAGTTTAGAGTGAGCCTTGCTCCACTCGCATGGCCATATCGTGAGATCAATTGAGCAAGATCTCTTGGATGCGGATTGAACACCTGTTGGTGACCCATGATGATGAATTGAGGCTCGTGATTTTTCTCACGTTTGTGAATTCGGTGTCCACCGTGTTCGGTGTTTCGACGTGATGCTTCCCGACGAGACTCGGGGTACGAGCTATCCATGTGTGGATGTCGCTCATGGTACGCCTGCACTGCCCTGGGTAGGGCGTGTCCATCACGGCTACGGAAGTTTGATCGTGTGCTCATTACGGCACAATGACCAAACAGGATCAGGAACGCTTGGTTAGCCCGAAAGGCTGATTGCTGTGAGGCTCGAGGCTGAAAGCGGCTGCGGATGATACAGAACATATAATTCTCATGAACATGTCCGATCTTAATGAAAACGCAGCTCGCAGACACAAATTTTCTTTTAGACGGAAAACAGTCTAAATAGAAAATCCAGCACATGGTTGTGCTACCAGCAAACGAGACTACCACCATATTCCTTGGCAGTAAAATAATCGGTAAATCTCTGTTGAGATATCAATTCCAAGGAAGGCTACCGCTGTGGCGGCATTCTTGAGATTGTCTATGATCCACCGAACAGTGAAAGCTTTATGTTGAAGAAGTTCACGGAAGGGTGGATGAATGTCTGTTTCTGGTAAATTCCCTGTTTCCAGAGCCTTGATAAGCTCATCAGGTTGCGCCGAGTGCTTTGTTAATGCATCAGCTAGGCAGTACTTCGAGCTTACATGAGCTAGGTCATCTAAAGATCCAGAGTTGGATTCCTTACGAAGCATCTGAATGAGGTGGTGAGTTTCCTTCTGCTCTGGAAGGTGTGTCGTGCCTGCTGTTGTCACAAGATTGTTCGCATCTGTTCTGATATGTATGGGTACGGTCTCTGATGAGAGATCTGCCCAAAGTCCCTTGAGGAACAGGCAAGTACCAAAGCAACGCATCAGTGCGTTAAGCTCTGCCACTGTTGTGGACATTGTGGTTGTCGTAATCTTGTGAGACTCATAATCCACCAGGCTACCTCTCGAGGATGTTTCCTTAATAGAGGATTCAGAGAAATCGTTCTTCTTGGAAGAAGCAGCTGCTGCTGATTGTTTCATTCCCTTTAGCTTTGGATTTCGATCTTCAGCAAGGAAAATAACATGTGCTCTCTGAGATGATTTGTCATCATTGTTCCTGTAGGAAGCATCAGGGTAACCGAGGATTCTGAGATTTCCTTTCAGCGGCCAAAAACGCAGTTCTACTTCAGTAGACTTCAAAATCCTAACAAGCTTGTTCAATTCTCGAATATCACCGATAGTAGGCTTGGCAGCCTTACTCGCACACCGACTGAAGCGATAACAGATGTGAGCTTGAGTCCGGCTTTGTAGCCAGTTGATCTGTCCTAAAACACTTCTGTAAGCAGTGTGCTGCTGTGGTGTGCATTGTTGCTCATTGTTGAGCTTCTTATCAAAAACAATTTCCTCTAGAGCTTCAACAGCTAGGTTCTGATTTACTGAGATATGTGCTGGTACTGATGCTGTAGCATCCTTCCAGACTAATCTCTGTCCTACAAACATAATATCGTTCGTGTCTTCAGAACCGACTGCAAACTCCTTTTTGATCGATTCAATCACGGCCTTACGAAAGGTGTCATCACCGGCCATGCACAGGTCATCTACATGTAAACAGACTACTCCATGTACCTGTCTACCCTTGGCATTGTTGCCTGCTATGGGATCTAGGAGATAGTCAATCGCTGATTCCATGGTCTTTGGCTGAGACTTCTTGATCTCAGCATCTGCTGTTGCAGACTTCTTACCATACAGAACATATGTACAGCGATCCGCACGGGTTGGCACCAGGCCGTAAGACAGGAGTGCCTTATCAACGATGTTCCACCATCTTCGAGGTGCATCGTTAAGTCCATAAGCGGGTTTCTTCATCCTCGCTGCAATGTAGGGAGGATAACCTGCTTCAGGAGGAATCTGACAGATTATGTCTCTCGACTCATCATAGGCTTCACCCTGCAGAAAAGCAGTCTTTAGGTCGATGTGTGTCAGATTCCACAGCTTGTTAGCTGCTAGTTGAATCGCTAAGCGGAAACCTGGGCGACTCGCAGCAGGACTATCAGTTTGCTGTATGTCCTTTTGTCGATCCTGGAAACCTCTTAGGACCCATCGGGCCTTGCACTTAAGGAAGTTTCCGTCCTTATCTCTTTTTAGAGTCAGGACCCATCGACCAGTGACATAATTTCGGATGTTTCCGAGTTTCCGTGTATCGACGAGCTCAAAGACATCATTGTCTAGCCAGCTCTGATATTCTGCTGCTTTCGCTTCATCAAACTGTTTCTTCATCTCACGCTTTTCTTTGGCGGTTGCCTCCTTCCGTTGTGCCTTCTGGGTCAGATTTGCTGAGTTCCTGGGGGAACTTAGGGATAAGGCCTTGTCCTCTTCCGTGAGAAGATCATACTCTTCACGGATGTCAGATCGGAACCTTTTGGTGGGTTTATACCGTGTTCGGTCTGACCTCACTCTTGATGTTACCTCTCTGATGTCTACGGGTCCGCCATGCATGTACCGAGGCATGGAGAAAGAACCTGTGTTACTGCACAGTTTCTGTTCTTCTGTGAGAAGGATCCAGTCCTTCTCATCTACGACCAGGTCACCTTCCTCATCAGAGTAATACCTTGTGTCTTCTGACTCGGCATCGCTCTCCGGTTCTGGTGAACCAGAGGTGTGAGGAGGAGCGGACGGTTGTCCGGGGTCGTCCGGGACCAGTTCTTCTTCAGAATCTTCTTCATCTTGTTGTAACGGAAGAATGGGTCCCTGTGGATGTGCCTTCGGTTTAGGTTTTGGTGTCGGCACCTGTGAAGGTGATTTCTGTTTGTGCGGCGAAACTTTCCTTTCCGATGAAGACCTTGGCGACACATCACCCCCCAGACGCCGAGGAGACGGAACGCGAGGAGGCGGATGCACGCGAGGCTTAGCCCGAGCAGGAGCCACGGGCTCATCGGAGGAAACGGCCGGCAGTCGCGGTGGAGGTATGGGAGGAGGAGGACGCGACGGCGGCGTGCCGGGAGGCATCGGCTGATCTGGTTCCGGCATAGAGACATCGTCAGATGTGATCCGTGAGCGATTAGTGCTCATGGGTTCTGACGGGTCTGACGGCGAAACCTCTTCGTCCGACATGATAACATCCGGCGGTGTTCGCACGGACGGTGAAGTCTTGCCGCCTGTCATCTGGAAGAGCACCCCCGAGAAGGTTGATGGGTGTACTTTATTCCAGGAAACCTGGTGCGGCAAGCAACACGTCATAGTCGAATTGGGCTTCTTCTTGTTCCAGAAGACAAGAACGCCATCAGTTACACTGGTGAGTGCTTTGACTGTTCCAAATGTACCTCTGTATAGAGTACACTGTTCGAAACCAGACCCTGGTAAGAGTCTTGATCTAAGGCGAGTAATGTCTGACACCAAGGCATCAAGGGACGGTGATGGTTTGGAATGATGCAATGGTAATTCAGTTTTACTCGATAAGGAATTTACTCTAGCAACAAGTGATCTGATTTTCGGATCTTGCAGGAGTTTGGAATCCTTGAGAGGATTTGCTGTCAAAAGTGAATACTCTTGGTCAAGAAGTTCCGAAAGTCCCTGGAGGCATTCATCTCCAGAGTATCCTAGTATGTCTGTGACTAAAGAAAGATGAGATGCATATGTATCTCTCTTCAGGAATCTTGCCAAACACGAGGCAAAGGTCTCACAGAATTCATAAGGATACACTTGTGCGAGTTTCGTTTTAAGACCGTAGCCTTGAATACCCTTTTCGTCTCCTGGTGGAGATGTTGGAGATTTCGTTTTGGCAGAATGCCTCTGGAGAGGAGTTAGAACCTGCGGTGGCAGGTTGTGCATGAAAATCGAGGATTTCGATTCATAGTATCCTTTTGGATCTTTCATGCCATAGGCTTGTAGGTTACAGACCTCATAGCTGATCTTGCGGTTGGAAAACAGGCGTTTTGCTTCTGGTGAAGACCAGAGCCTGCTGTAGTATGGGTTCTCAAGAACAAAGTAACGTCCGAGCTTCATTTGGTGGTCTGCGACCGATTCACAGAATTTTAAAACAGAAAGTCTCTTGGCAGAGCCTTTCTTCCACTGTGAGTACCAGCTAGACCACTGAGAGTGATCGGGTGACATAACAATAATAGTAGGTTCTTGTTCCTTGATGATCCTAAGAAGATTGGAGCGACCTTGCGGTTGCTCAAGATCTAGACCACTACGCAAGTCGACTGGCTGACCTACTCGCAGACCTGACAGGGCAGCCTTGTGACTCATACGGGGAGATCCACCGTAGAGTTCTAGGAAGTCAATCTTCCCAGTGCTGGTGACCTGCCAGTGACACTCTTGATGCGGAACCGTTAGGTCTGTCGACTGCAGGGAAGCATCAAAGGTGACCATGCAACTTGCGTGGTCAGAACCTTCTGACGTCAGAGTTTCCTCATCAGGCGCGAGAGGAATCTCCACATCAGATGTTATGTCATAATTTTTCCTCAGTTTTGAGATATTAACGCGGACGATGCGTGTTCCAAGATCCACACCTACCATGGATCCTCCGAGTTCGGAGATCACCTTTCCTTTTAGCCAAGATCCATGTTTGGACCCAGTTGATCCAATCTTAGACTTATCCTCTGACCAGTAGAAAACCTTATCTCCCAAAGAGAAAGGTCCTTCGGTCATTGACAGTCTGGCCGCAAGATCTCTGCGCAGATCATCAGATTGGCGTGCCTCTTGGTAAGCCCTGTTGGCAAGCTCCTTAATGGCTCTCGCAGTGACTTCCGTATCAGTTGGATTACCTGTCAACTGATTGGGATCAGCGTTCTCTGGTGTTATAACATCTCGAGGACGCCTACCAAAGGCCATTTCTAAAGGAGTAACTCCTCCATAGGTAATCGAAGAGTTTCTTGCCAAACATGCTTGTCGAACGAGGTTGCCATACTTCATGGTGATTCCGTTATACTGCGGGTCACCATCCTTCAGGATCTGAAGTATGATCTTAATCTGATGCTTCAGCAATCTTACAGCAGCTTCGGCCCTGTTGGGCCATGGTGTTCCAGGTCCTGTTGCTACAGGCTTGATATTCTGCCGATTGTAATAAGCCTCCATTTTTGGAGTCATGAATGCTTGATCTCCAACTACAACCCTTGGGTTGATCTGAAATTTCTCAAAATAGTCATTCATAATCGACATTGTAGTATGCTCTTCCTTATCCTGGACTACTTCGGAAGTCAACAGGTTTGTTGCTCCGTCATAGAGAATAAGAAATATCAAGCGACTATTTTTGCCGGGAATTGGAAGCTCACCGTGATCTACGAAGGTGAGATCACCGAAAGTCTCTGATCTTAAACCGGAAATCTTCGCTCTTGAAGGAGCTCTCACGTGTTCCTGACAGGCTGAACACTTTTTGACCAGTTGGTCATATAGCTCATATATCTCCTTTGGGATCTGTAAGGCTTTCGTGCGTCGCTTGAACTGATCCGTACTCATATGACGGTGCTTAAGGTGAAGCTTATAGAGTTCTACAGGGTCCTTAAGCTTCTCATGAATCCTGCGAAGAGCAATGGGAAGAGATGGCGATGGTTCTGCGACAATCTCTTCACCTGTAGGTGAGTCTGTACCAGGAGCCGGGTATTCTCTTGACTCAAGCGGCTTTACCTCCGTCCCGTCATCAGCTCCTGGGACCATAGACTTCTCCTCAACAGGAGGTTTGACCGCATATTTGCGGGTTTTCTTCAGAAGGTTTTTAAGACCCTTTGGAGTCTTTGTCTTCGCAGGTGGAACCTCAAGTCTTTCTTCTTCTGGAGGTTCGTGCGGTGCAGATGATTCTGCAGGTTTGTCTCTAGAGCCTGATGATGGTTCCGATGGTTCGGAAGGCTCAGGAGCATCACCAGATGGTTCTGGTGGATCAGGTTTCTTGGCAGATGATTCTGCCGGATCAGATGGAAGAGGCTTCTTCTTACCTGGAATGCCCTTCGGTGGTGGATCAGCTGCTCCTTCAGGTGCTTTGTCGCAACCTTTGAGGAACGTATGAGGCTTTTTCTGTCCTGCGCAGGCTGGACAGCGACCTTCCGGGATCTTAGTATAAGATCTTCTTTCTTCCTTTGGCTTCTTAGCTCCTAGAGCAGTCTCCGTCGCACTGAACGACGTACCTGACTTAGGGAGATACTTCCTGGTGGAAGTGAAGCCTAGAAGGTCCAATACCAAATGGTTATTGGTACTAATCGGAAGGGGGGTTTTGTACAAACCGAAAGCTTCACACGTTGCTAGGTCAGCTGTGGGACTACACTCGAGGGTCATTCTTAGATTCCTCATCTGTTCGATGGAGAACAAAATGGGAACTCTCCCCTGATCCAGAACCTCGATGGTTGTATCTCTTCTTGGAGTTGTGTTGAACCATAGAGTTACACGCTCCTTGATAAGAGCTGTTTCACTATCTGCGAAAGAGAACTTCGTGTTCGAAGGTGAGAAAGTGAAATCAATCATGCCTGGGGCACGTTGCTTCACGGCCTTGATAAGCCTGTTCACCGCATAGCGGGAACCCATAGCCCTAGTACAACCTGAGTCAAGTATGACAAAGGTAGGGTTCTTATCAAGATTGATCCGCTCTGTGAGAGCAGATAGGACGGTGTGCTGCAACGGAAACACCGCTGTTGCAGTTTCAACACCTTGCCCCTCGGATGGTTCAAAGACCTGGGGCACGTAACTCACTGATGAGTTGAACACGGGTTCTTGGTGCGCGCTCGGATCTGTGCCTCTACCTGATGATCCTGCTTGATTTCTTCTCTTCTTTCTCCGTGTTTTTCTTCGTGAGGCTTGTGATGCATAGTATGTATAAGACGTTTGATCGTCATAAGCGGCATAATTCCAACTGGAGTCAGTATAATAACTGTCCTCATACCATGAATCCCAGCTCGGTGCGGTGGAACTCTCATAGGCCTGTGGAGATCCAGTTTGGTCTCCTTGTAAGGAGGCAGACTTAGCTGTATCCTTACCTTTGCCTTTTGCCTTTGCGCCTTTGAAGGAGCTTCCTTTATCTCCTTTGTCCTTTCCTTTTCCTTTGCCTTTTCCACCTTTTCCTTTTTCCTTTCCTTTACCTTTACCGAAATAGCTGGAATCAGTTGGATCATGTTCTGCCTGGTTGGCTCTCCCTTTTCCGCGGTATGACCTAAAACGGCCACGTCCTTTTCGCTTGCCACCCTTTGCTCTTCCCGGTGATCCGGGACGCATTCTTGGTCTTCTTCCCTTTTTGAATCTCCTTGCAACGAAGGCCTCATGGTCATCAACTGTCCAGAAGACAGCTTCTTCATCCTCGGCGGCAAGAAAGCCTTCCTCAAGGGTGTCTTCGTCTTGGAGCCAGAATCCATCGACTCCATCGTATTCACCCTGATCGAGGATGAGGAAGTTTCGACCTCCGCGTTTACGGCGTTGGTCTCTCCTTCCATGGCGGTCCTTCTTGTGAGAAGAGTGCCGAATGTTGGGATCCTGCAGACCAGTTCTGGTCGTTGAGAACTGATCGAACATGGTCTGCCGTACCACAGGGTACGTGTAGGTCTCAATTCGGTGACCTTGGTTGGTCAATGCTGTTACCAACCTCTCACGTTGCATCTCATTTAGGTCGGACTGCACTAGGAAGAGGAGAGCTAGGAGATTATCGTTCAGAGGAAACGCTCTTCGATGATTGTCAAGGCGTTCCTTGTTCCATGTTTCGAAATAGCGTGCGGCATATGTGTCTCTCTCGGCTGCATCCTGCATGCGCAAGAAGGTTTGGTCTGCCTGCACAGCTTGCATGAAATCTGGATGGGCATCCTCCAGAGCTATCTCTGGTAAGAGATCCATCCATGAGTTTTTCACGCGCTGTAGCACGATCTCAAACTTGGCAATCCAAGTCACAAAGTCTTGGTTGCCCTTCCATGCCTTGAATAGGCCGAGGAAACGCCACAGGAAAACGTACTGTTCTCCTTTCACGAAAAATGGACGCATCTTCTTCTTGAAGTAATCTACTCCATCTGGGGCTGCAAGCCTTTCTCGGTTCAGTGATTCCTTTTGTACTGCGGCCAATCCGGAGAGCCTCGTCTTGAGAGACGGACCTCTTTTGGTGTCATCCAGCGTTGTTATGTCGCACCAGTCGTCAATCAACTGTTCATACTCAAACCACGAGGTGGTGCCATCATAGGCAGGCGCGATCTTGGGCGTTATGCCTAATGATGCAAGCATGCGGTCAGATGTTGCATATGACTGTGCGACATAAGTGGCTGGACCTTGGGAGGTCTCTTCGTTCTCATATCCCCCGGAGGATTGGGAACTGTCGTCGGCTTCGCTATGCGAGCTCGACATTGTGCTGCCTCTTATCCGCTTGGTTAAGCGTTCGGCGAGGCCGACCGCTGTAGCGGACTTTGGGAGGCGGGCGGCCCTTTCCGGGCTCCGCTACCAGAAAACTGAGCCGATACACCCACAAGGAAATGCTCCTTGTTAGGAGGTGTATGACCAGTTTATTCCCTAAGGATCAAAGGGCAGCGCCCTGCACACGGACAGTAGTTGTTTTGTCTTGCTACGCAAGGAGAGCTTGTCTTGTCTCAATATGGTAAAACCACTGTGAGCCAATGGGCAGCGGAATGTATATGTATGAGCATGCAGCCATTGCTGTAGGTACCTGTTAGAGCTACCCCTTTAGAGGTTTACGCAAACAAGGGGGGGCTTAAAGGGCTTTAAAGGGGCTTTAAGGGGGGCTTAAAGGCTTCGACCCTTTGCCCCCTCATCCCCCCTGTTTACTTAAACCTCTAAAGGGGTAGTACTTACAGCAATGTCTTGGTCGCATGCTCACATGTATACATCCCGCTGCTCGCTGGCTCAAGTGGTTTTACCGACTTGACAACAAGCTCTCTCTGCGTAGCAGAACAAACAACTGCTGTCCGTGTGCTGGGCGTTGCCTTAGATCCCACGGGACACAAACTGGTCATACACTCCCACAGGAGTAATCCTAAAGGGGTGTATCGGCTCAGTTTTCTGGTAGCGGAGCCCGGAAGGGCCGCCCGCCTCACAAAGCACCGCAACAGCGGTCGGCCTAGCCGATCGCTTAACAAAGCGGGCTGAGGCAGCACCATGTCGAGCTCGCATAGCGAAGCCGACGACAGCTCTCAATCCTCCGGGGGATATGAAGAAGAGGAGACCTCACAAGGTCCAGCTACCTATGTCGCACAGTCATATGCATCATCTGACCGCATGCTAGCCTCGTTAGGCATCACGCCTAAGATTGCGCCTGCCTATGATGGCACCACCTCGTGGTTTGAGTATGAACAGTTGATTGACGACTGGTGTGACGTAACTACGCTGGATGATAACAAAAGAGGTCCGTCTCTCAAGACGAGGCTCTCCGGATTGGCCGCAGTGCAAAAAGAATCGTTAAATCGAGAAAGGCTTGCAGCCCCAGATGGAGTAGATTACTTCAAGAAGAAGATGCGTCCATTTTTCGTGAAGGGAGAACAGTATGTTTTCCTATGGCGATTCCTTGGCCTGTTCAAGGCATGGAAGGGCAACCAGGACTTTGTCACCTGGATTGCGAAGTTTGAGATAGTATTGCAGCGTATGAGAAACTCTTGGATGGATCTCTTACCAGAGATAAATCTGGAAGATCACAACCCTGATTTTCTCGCTGCAGTACGCCAGGATCCCACTTTCATGCGCCTCACAGATGCCAATGAGCAGGAAGTATTCGCCGCACGATTCTTTGAGACGTGGAACAAGGAACGCCTTGATGTCCATCGAAGAGCGTTTCCCCTAAATGATAATCTCCTAGCTCTCCTGTTCCTAGTGCAGTCTGACCTGAATGAAACCCAACGTGAGAGGTTGGTTACAGCATTAACCAACCAAGGTTACCGAATTGAGACCTACACGTACCCCGTGGTACGGCAGACCATGTTCGATGAGTTCTCGACGACCAGAACTGGTCTGCAGGATCCAAATATTCGGCATACTTCTCACAAGAAGGACCGGCACGGACGGAGAGACCAACGCCGCAAACGCGGAGGTCGCAACTTCCTCATCCTCGATCAGGGGTGAATACGATGGAGTAGATGGTTTCTGGCTCCAAGATGAAGACACCCTGGAGGAAGGCTTCCTAGCCGCTGAGGAAGAAACGGTCTTCTGGACAATAGACGACCATGAGGCCTTCGTTGCAAGGAGATTCAAGAAGGGAAGAAGACCAAGAATGCGTCCCGGATCACCGGGAAGAGCAAAGGGTGGCAAGCGTAAAGGACGTGGCCGTTTCAGGTCATACCGCGGAAAAGGGAGAGCCAACCAGGCAGAACATGATCCAACCGATTCCGGCTATTTCGGTAAAGGAAAAGGAAAAGACAAAGGAAAAGGTGGAAAAGGCAAATGGAAAGGAAAGGACAAAGGTGATAAAGGAAGTTCTTTCAAGGGCGCTAAGTCAAAGGGCAAAGGTAAGGATACAGCTAAGTCTGCCTCCTTACAAGGAGATCAAACAGGGTCTCCGCATGCCTATGAAGGTTCCACCACACCGAGCTGGGATTCATGGTACGAGGACAGTTATTATACTGACTCAGGTTGGAATTATGCCGCTTACGACGAAAGTACGTCTTAGACATATTATGCACAAGCCTCAAAACGAAAAACACTGAAAAAGAAGAGAAGAAGCAAACAAGGATCGAATGGCAGAGGCACAGATCCGAGCGCGCACCATGAAACCGTGTACAACTCCTCTGAGAGTTATCTGCCTTTGACACATGAAGACAGTCAAGGGCCAGGTGTGCAGACTGCAACAGCAGTGTTCCCGTTGCAGCACACCGTCCTATCTGCTGTTACAGAGCGGATCAATCTTGATCGAAGCCCTACCTTTGTCATTCTTGACTCAGGTTGTACAAGGGCCATGGGATCCCGCTATGCGGTGAATCGGCTTATCAAGGCCGTCAAGCAACATGCACCAGGCATGATTGATTTCACTTTCTCACCTTCGAACACGAAGTTCTCTTTTGCGGATAGTGAAACTGCTCTTATCAAGGAGCGTGTAACACTCTGGTTTAATACTACTCCTAGGAGAGATACGACCATAGAGGTGCTCGATCAAGGAAAGGTTCCCATTCTGTTTTCCATTGAACAGATGCGAAATCTCCGAATGACCCTGGAGTGCAGCCCTACAGCAGATCTTGCGACGTGTGAAGCTTTTGGTCTTCACAAGACTCCCCTTCCGATCAGTACCAACAATCACCTGGTACTAGATCTTCTGAGCTTCACTTCCACACGGAAGTACAATCCTAAATCAGGTTCATCGTTTCAGGCAACAGAGACTGCCTTAGGATCGAAGAAGCCAAAGGAAGAAAGGAGATCCTACACGAAGATTCCTGAGGGTCGTTTTTTTTTTTTGGAGGTGTTTAACGTCGACGGCGGCGCCAAAGAAGGGTGACGCCCGTGGACGAGAAGGCAACGACGAGCCTTGCCCTCAGCCATCCCATAGCAGCTCACCAGGAGCGACTGTGTGCCACGTCCTCAGCAACCGCGAAGCAGAAAAGAACCACTTTGCACCAGCCATCACACCAGGCGCAAGCCCAGCCGGCCCGCGGAGGGCCATCACTCCTCATCCTCGAAGACCTCCGCCTCGACGTCGCGACGGAGATCACCTTCCTCTGCACCCGGGTCGTCATCAGGTCGGCGGCGCTTACGACGAGGACGCCCAAACCTTTCACGAAGGGTTTTACGGACCAACTGCAAGTGGGCCAGCCTAGCCTCTGCCACGGAGCTGCTCTCGCCAGGCATCGGCCAGCCAAGCCTCTGAGACCACAAGTCACCTTCCTCCGTCGGTCTGGTGTCCGCAAAGAAGGGGCATTCCCACGCCGCATGGCGCCAGTCGGGCAACACCGTAGTCTGGCACAGGGAGCAACGTTGGCACGCTTTTTCGCCAGCTGGGGGCACGCCATGCCAGGTGCGTGCGTAGTTCTCCTCACTTTTCGCTGCAGCCAACATGACACCTCTACCTTCCGTGGAGGCACCCTTGTACAACTGCATGGCCATCTTCACGCGCTGCTGGTCGTAGTCGCCCTGGTACTCCCGAGCGATCTCCACAGCCTCATGCCTGTGGTGATTCAAGAAGTCCCGAAACTGCTGCCGCCTCCACTGTTCGCGTAGTGTGTGCAAACCCCGGCTCAACCCAGCAGGGGTGCCCATCTCCAAACGGTCCGCGGTCGGGTGCGTAAAGGTGGTCAGGTTCACCGCCTCGTAGCCCCAAGTCGCCAAAAACTCATGCACTGCGCTGCCCCACTGTCCCTTTACAAGGCGGAGCCCACGGCTCCTCCAGTGTTGTTCGGCAGAGAAAAACGAGGATGCGTGGTGCATCCTCACGATGAACTCGACGTCCGTGAAGTGGCCAGCCAGGAGTTTCCACAGGCTCCGAGCACCAGAGGTCGCAACCCCCACCGCTCGACGAACCATCGTGGTGACCTTTGCTTGCTCAGACACGGTACTACGACTCCACCACAATCCCCAGAAGAGCTGAGGAACCAAAATTGTCCTGTACATAGACTGTCGCCGTTGCAGAGAAACCGGGAGGACGCGAAGTCGCTGAAGAGATTGCTTGAAGACTTGCATCCTCCTCGAGGTCTCAACATCAAGCTTGTCTGTCCCAAAATGGGTACCAAGCACCTCAGCCTCAGGAGAAGGCGCGATGCCAAGCTGCTGTAAGGCCGAGTGTTGCGCAGCACTGCGTGTCACGAACTTGCGCTTCACCCGGTGCTCGCAGAGGCCAAGGTCGGTGGCCTCACGATCCCAGCACTCCGTCGCCAAGCGGGCCTGGGCGGCGGAGTCGACGATCAGGTTCCGGTCGTCCACAAAGATGGACTGCACAGCCGATGGCCTCAAAGCTTGAGCGACCCGCAAGGATGGCAACCTCAGAAGAAGTAAAAGGGCAAGAGGAGATGCCGGACATCCCTGAGGCAGGCTGCTGTCAACGAACTCCGGCTGCGGGAGCGTTTCCTCACCAATCTGTAGCCATCTATGCTGATGGCACCACGTCCAACGGAGGATGTCGACCAAGGCTTCGGGCGCACCATACAACTCCATGTTCCGAAGGGCAACCCGAGGGTCCACAAAGTCGAAACACTGGCGAAAGTCGAGAGAGACAAGGATCTTCTCCTGCGTCCAGGCCGCTTCCAAGCGACGAATCGCCTGTTGGGCCGTGCGGCCGCAGAGGCCGCCATGGAAGAACTCCGGCGCAATCTGGTTCATCCAAGCACAGGTGGGCTCGGCAGACATCCATGCACTGACGATGACCCTGTAAATCCCACTGAAGACACTGATCGGCCGCATGCGGCCGGCTTCGGTCTCGCCGTTAGCGCCGGTGACGGAGTCCTTGGGGATGAACACAGTCCGTGCATGTCTCCAAGCCTCCGGAAACCTGCGAAGCTTGCCCCAGCACTCAAGACGATCCTCAAGCAAACGCCAGAAACCCAAAGGGAGGTTAGCGATCTCCTGGCCGGTCAGGCCGTCAGGGCCGGCACTGGATCGACCAAGCTTGCGAGCCTTGGCCAAAAAGTCCTCCGCCGAGACCTTGTTGATGGAGGCATCCCACCTGGGTGGGGGAACCGCCTGTCGCCATCGGGCTTCCAAAGTGTCCAGGACGCCTGCAGGTCGCTGGCGGCGCCAGACCTGTCTCCAAAAGTCCCTGATGACCTGAAGGGCCTCGCGGGAAGTGCGGCTGCGAGCCTGGCGTCCATCCGAAGTGTCAACGATGCAAGCCGGCAAAGTGCAACCTTTGTTGTTCAACCAACGAGTGGCAGGCTTGCCCCCTTGCTCCATACGGCGGCGCCAATCTCGAAGACCAACGTAACGTCGGGAGTTCCGGACCTTAGTGAGCATCTGCTGGGTGTTCTCCAACGCCTGCTCCAGGGTGCTCCGGGGGATCTCCTTTGGCCATTGCTGAACCAGGCGATGCGACAGTGCCTCCGGCGGGCACTCCTGACGACTAGCCTCCAACAGACGGCCCTGGAAGCGGCACAATCGCTGCACCAGCCAGCTGTCAGCCTGAAGACGACCGGCCGCCCGACCACCTTGGGTGAGAGGCACAGCTTTCGGCGGCGAGCCCTTAGCTCTCGTGCCCCGAGTGCGTGGAAGAGGCCCACACTGCAGAGCCTCGCACGCATGAGCAGCTGCCTGAGAAACAAGGTCAACCAGCTGCAGCCACTCTTGATCAACGTCCCCACACCACTCCACTGAGACCGTGCTGAAGAAGTGCTCGAGTTCGTCGCGCCACACCGGCTGTCCCACACCCGGAGGGGGGTGGAGGATGGGGGTGGGCATCAACTTGAACTGAGCATGCCGCTGGAAAGAGGTTTGCCATGACATTTGAAGAAGCCGATGGTCGCCCAACTTGATCGGGTCAAAGCAGGTTCGGACCGCCAAGGTCGAATCATTGTAGCCAATCCAGTCCAGGGCCCGGGATCCTCCCCACCGTGATGGCAAGAAAGCGCCGCCCTCGCTCGGAGCCGCGATGTGCACCCCAAGGTCAGCGAGGAAAGTCTCGTGGGGCTCGTCGTTGTAGTCGCCAAATGCCAGGCACACCGTGTGGGCAGACGCCGCCTCACCGAAGATGTGCCCAAGCTCAGTGTCAAAGTCCTCCCGAGGAACGCCGGGCCGCCGCCACAAGGAGACAGTGCGGAAGCGCTCAAAGTCCAACATCAGCAGGTCACCGCCGGCACCGGTCCATGAGTGTCGTTGTCGGCAAGGAACGGTCCGGGCCACCGCGGCACACAGGCCGCCCTTCCACATCCACCGCCCATGGACCTGGATATCGGCGACCGCCGGGACCCAGAACGAAGCGTAGCCCATGCTTTGCAACCGTCGAGCAGCAGCAGCTTGTTCAGAAGGGCCCGCACGACACTCCTGAAAACTAACAGCCTGTGGGCGATCCTTGGCCGGGGTACTCTCCAAGAAGTCGAGGGCCTCAAAGAAACGCTCACAGCCGCCCACATTGACACTCCATTGGCGAAAGGTCGAAGACGACGACGACGAGGACGGCCCGGGCTGGGCCTCGACGTCCCCGTCTTCGGTCACATCTCGAATCCACTGATTCTCCGGACCCCGCTTGGGGGCTCGCCTCGCCACAGCAGCCAACGTGTTCCTCTCGGACTGGTTCAAGTGCCAAATGTCACATAGTTTGCGCCGATGGTCCCGATGAAGCTGAAGGTAAAGGGGGACCTTGCGCTTAAACCTGCGAGCACGGGTCTCGGCAAAGCCCTCGTCCTTGATGCACTGAGTCTTCCTGAGGGTCGCTGTCCAGCTTGTGCAGGACAGAAGAAGCCTCACACTTTCCTGAAGGGATGCGATAAAGCACCGGAAGGAGCAGCTGATCCGCCGCCTAAGGGCACTCCAGCTAAGAAAAAGGCACCTTCGTCAGGTCCAGCAGACTTATCTGCAAGTAAACCTGATCCGCCAGAACTTTCTGGTGATGTTCCTGAGCCTCCCGAATCATCGGAACCATCATCCGGCTCAAGGGACAAACCTCCAGAAGCTTCGGGATCACCCGAACCCCTTCCTGAGGTAGAAACTCCATCAGGAAAGGTAAAGACCCCAAAGGGTCTCAAGAATCTTTTGAGGAAGAGTCGCAAATATGCAGTCAAACCTCCAGTTGAGGAAAGGTCTGTTGTCCCAGGAGCTGATCGCGGGACGGAGGTAAGACCACTTGAGTCAAGAGAATACCCGGCTCCTGAGGAAGATTCACCACCAGGTGAGCGACTCCACGAAGAAGAGATTGTTCCAGAACCATCACCATCTCTTCCTATTGCCCTTCGAAGGATTCATGAGAAACTTAAGGATCCAGTAGAGCTTTACAAGCTTCATCTTAAGCATCGCCACATGAACACTGATCAGTTTAAGCGACGCACAAAGGCTCTACAGATCCCAAAAGAGATCTATGAGTTATATGACCAACTGGTCAAGAAGTGCTCGCCTGTCAGTCAGGAACACAAACGTGCTCCCTCAAGAGCAAAGATCTCTGGGTTGAGGTCAGAAACCTTTGGAGACCTCACCTTCGTAGATCACGGAGAGTTACCAATCGCTGGCAAGGCCAGTCGACTCATTTTTCTCATTCTTTATGACGGAGCAACAAACCTACTGACTTCCGAAGTTGTTCAAGATAAGGAGGAACACACAACAATGTCGATTATGAATGATTACTTCGAGAAGTATCAGATCAACCCAAAGGTTGTTGTTGGAGATCAGGCATTTATGACTCCAAAAATGGAAGCTTTACAATCGACAGAATATCAAGCCTGTGGCAACAGGCCCTGGTACTCCATGGCCTAATAGGGCCGAGGCAGCTGTACGATTGTTGAAACATCAGATAAAGATCATACTTCAGATTCTCAAGGATGGTGATCCTGAATACAATGGTATAACCATGAAGTATGGTAATCTAGTGCGTCAGGCATGTTTGGCAAGGAATTCTTCCATTACATACGGAGGAGTTACTCCCCTGGAAATGGCTTTTGGAAGACGTCCTAGAGATGTAATTACACCTGAGAATTCTGACCCTAATCAGCTAACTGGTAACCCCAGTGATACCGAGGTTACCGCAAGAGCTATCAGGGAACTTGCCAACAAGGCCTATCAAGAAGCACGACAATCTGATGATCTCCGAAGAGACCTGGCGTCTCGATTGTCTATGACCGAAGGACCCTTCTCCCTTGGAGACAAGGTCTATTATTGGTCAGAAGACAAATCCAAAATTGGATCGACCGGATCCAAACATGGATCTTGGCTTAAAGGAAAGGTAATCTCCGATCTCGGAGGTTCCATGGTAGGTGTTGATCTCGGAACACGCATTGTTCGTGTCAACATCTCAAAACTGAGAAAGAACTATGACATCACCTCTGATGTTGAGATACCTCTGGCACCAGACGAAGAGACATTGACATCTGAAGGGTCAGATCATGCAAGTTGCATGGTGACCTTTGATGCTTCTCTGATATCATCAGATTTAACAATACCACATTATGAGTGTCATTGGCAAGTGACTAATTCAGGAAAAATTGATTTCCTGGAGCTCTACGGAGGGTCACCACGTATGAGTCATAAGGCTGCCCTATCAGGTCTGAGAGTAGGACAGCCGGTAGACCTCCGTAGTGGTTTGGATCTAGAACAGCCTCAAAGCCGTTCAAATCTTTTGAGAATCATCAAGGAACAAGAACCTACTATTATTGTAATGTCTCCGGACCATTCTCAATGGTCTAGCTGGTATTCACAATGGAAGAAAGGCTCTAGCAAGAGACTTTCTATCATCAAGTTCTGTGAGTCCATAGCAGATCACCAAATAAAACTCGGACGATATTTCGTCCTAGAGAATCCTTACTACAGCAAGCTTCCACTCCAGAGGCGAAACGCTTGTTTGCTAACCAGAAGATTGGTTATGAAGTATGCAATCTACAAGCGTATGGTATGCAAGATCCAAAAGGATACTACGAATCCAGATCCTCAATCTTTATGCATAACCTGCCACAGCAGGTTCTTAGTCCTATTCACAGGAATTGTCCAAAACCAAAATCTCCAACATCATCTCCAAGAAATGAATCGGGTATTCAAGGCTACGGTCTTAAAACTAAGCTCGCACAAGTTTATCCGTATGATTTCTGCGAAACCTTTGCCTCCTGCTTGGCAAGGTTCTTGCGTCGCGATTCATATGCGTCACATCTTTCCTTAATGACAGATATCTTGCAGTACTCAGGCGACGAATGTCTTCAAGGGTTAAGCGACCTGCTCGATCAAGAGTATTCGCTGCTGACCGTCAATCCTATATATTTTTAAAATTAGTAAAAAGAGTTCGTCGCCTTCTTCATTTTTTCTCTCGCCTCCCTTCTTCATTTTATCTTTCGCCCGGTTTTCGCCCTGCTCCGCATTACACGTTTATTTAATAATTTATGTAACATTTTTTGTAAAATTTTATTTAATATTTTTTACAATAATTTATTTAATAATTTACATAAAATATTTTACAAAAGCGTTCGGGCCGGGCTCCGCATTACACGTTTATTTAATAATTTATGTAACATTTTTTGTAAAATTTTATTTAATATTTTTTACAATAATTTATTTAATAATTTACATAAAATATTTTACAAAAGCGTTCGGGCCGGGCTCCGCATTACACGTTTATTTAATAATTTATGTAACATTTTTTGTAAAATTTTATTTAATATTTTTTACAATAATTTATTTAATAATTTACATAAAATATTTTACAAAAGCGTTCGGGCCAAAATCACATGAGGTATGTGGAAAAATCACATGAGGTATGTGGAAAAATCACATGAGGTATGTGGAAAAATCACATGAGGTATGTGGAAAAATCACATGAGGTATGTGGAAAAATCACATGAGGTATGTGGAAAAATCACATGAGGTATGTGGAAAAATCACATGAGGTATGTGGAAAAATCACATGAGGTATGTGGAAAAATCACATGAGGTATGTGGAAAAATCACATGAGGTATGTGGAAAAATCACATGAGGTATGTGGAAAAATCACATGAGGTATGTGGAAAAATCACATGAGGTATGTGGAAAAATCACATGAGGTATGTGGAAAAATCACATGAGGTATGTGGAAAAATCACATGAGGTATGTGGAAAAATCACATGCCCAAACGCGTCAGGTCCCCCTCTTATTTTTTTTTCTTGCCCTGCTCCGCCATGCAAGTTTATGTAATAATTTGTGTAACAATTTTTGTAAATTTTTAATTCATATTTTTTGTAATAATTTATTTAATAAATCAAATAAGTTATTCTACAAAAGCGTTCGGGCCGTGCCCCGCATCACAAATTTATTTAATAATTTATGTAATAATTTATGTAATAATTTATGTAATAAATTACATAAAGTATTTTTAAAAAACAATATGTTGAAACTGATACAAAAGCGTTCGGGCCGTGCCCCGCATTACACGTTTATTTAATAATTTATGTAATAGATTACATAAAATATTTTACAAAAGCGTTCGGGCCGTGCTCCGCATCACAAGTCTATTTGATAATTTATGTAATAATTTACAAAAAATATTTTATAAACAATATGTTGAAACTGATACAAAAGCGTTCGGGCCGTGCTCCGCATCACAAGTCTATTTGATAATTTATTTAATAATTTATTTAATAATTTATTTAATAAATTTTACAAAAGCGTTCGGGCCGTGCCCCGCATCACAAATTTATTTAATAATTTATGTAATTATTTTTTTAACAAATTACATAAATATCTTTTATAAACAATATGTTGAAACTGATACAAAAACGTTCGGGGGGCCCTATATTATACGTTTATGTAATAATTTTTTGTAATAATTTATGTAATAATTATTGTAATAATTTTTGTTTCAATTTTTGTAATAATTTATGTAATAATTCATGTGTTAATGTATTTAAATAAGGTTAAAATGATGGCTGGTGTCATAATATGTATAGTCGTATCTATCTAACTGTTATGATATGCTAGGTTAGCCATTCTAGACCATAACTTAGATATATAGTACAAAAAATATTTTTCAAAAAATATTTTTTAAATTTTTTTTTTAATTTAACTTGGTTTTTGACCAGCATACTGTCATACCTGTAATATAGTTAACTGTTTTATTATATTTTTTAAATAAGTATAATATATATAATAATAATATAATAATAATATATATGTATTTAGTTAGTTGTTATGATATGCTAGGTTATATGCTAGGTTATATACCAAGTTATATATAAATGTTGTTATATAGATAAGGTAAATAAGTTGTATTATGACGGTCTATATTTACGTATGTATATAATGTCTGTATATAATACAATCATAATATAATAATATATTATGGTGGTATTTTGGTCTGTTTAATTGTCATTTAAATCATCTCAATCATTTACAAACTCTATTTTATAGTTATCTGATAGGCATTGTTTTAGCTCGTCCTTATCTAAGTTATAGTAAGCTCCATCTGATTTTTTTTCCCTGGAAAAGCCTTTAAACTTTTTCAATTCAATCCCAAACTTCTCAGGTTTATAGTTCATGTTTTTATAGTTGTTGTTTGTTAAATATGTTGTAAATCTATCAAACAATACACTCGCCTTAATCTGATACGGGTTTACTGGAACTGTGTTTAATGTTGTATCAATAAAATCCTCCAAGAACTTAGCTACTACTGGAATATTCAACACTCTCATATCCTCATACATATCGCTAGAGGGTCTGTTGTTAATATAATCGTAAGCTTTAATATCTAACTGTCTGAAATATTCAAAAAATGCTCTGTCATATTCTCCGCTTTTAATTTCCTTATGTAGTTGGATAAAATAATTAGCATCCTTAGCATATTTATCGCTAGCTTCTATACAAAAAAAGCGTCTATCATCTGGTGATATTTTTACTGGATTGTTATTATTTGTTAAAAAAGCAAATGCACTACAATCTCTGACTGTATAAGGTGTCTTTTTCTTCTCGTTTATTGGAACTGTCTGCCGTGTAATGGCATTTTTAATATATTCATTAATTGTAAATGTATCCTTACCGCTAGTTTCATTAATTACAACTAATATCTTTTGCTCAATATCTTTATTAAATTGTCCAAAAATCAAATCCGTATTTTCTGTATTAAAATAGTAATCTTTGTAATTTAACAAACTACCTAAAAAATCAACTAACGTATCTTTTCCCGCTCCTTGTCCTGATTTTAATATTAATGCTGTTCCCGCTTTTTGTAGTGGTGATTGGAACAGTTTAGCAAACCATTTCATAAGATAATTAAAACTATCTTCATTGCTACCACATATAACATCTTTAATATGAAACCACATTCTAGACTTAGTGATATCGGTTTTTATTAAATCTTTCTTTTCTGCTTCAAAGCCCGTAAATGTATTAAATGTATGGTCAGGTGCTTCTTCACAAGGTAAGAAATCCATTTTTTCAAAAGTTAATATATCTTCGTCATCCATCCATTTATCAATAAAAGCCTTTTTTACTATCTCGCCAGTTTTTTCGTCAATTTCTTCATATTTCTTGTTTCGGTTTACTTTTTTAAACTCTGCTTCATCTCTTCTAATTACAACATCGTCTAATTTTCTGATTTCAACATATGTCAAAGGTTCTCTGATTTTAAAGTTATCTTTTTCAAACTCTTCTTTTACTTCCTCGTAACTTCTTAATTTATTTACTTGTGCTTTTTCTATCTGTTCATCAGTATAACCTTCGTTCATTTCTTTCACTACAAATTGTAAATTTAGGTTAAACTGTTGTTTAATCAATGTATTTAACTCTTGTAATACCTCTTTTTTAAAGCTTTGTTTCAATAGCATAATACCATCAAAACACAAAACACAATGATTTTGCTTTATATAGTTGTTGTCATTGCAGTATTTAAATACTTCTTCCAAAATTCTGTTTTCAATCTCTTGTAAATAATAACTTGTAATCGTGGCGTTAATGTTAGGTTTTTCACCAACAGCTTTTTTAATTTTAGGATTACTGTTTCCGATTAAACATTGTATAGCTTTCATTTCGTCGTGTAAATGTTGTATAAAATCGTTTCTTTTGCTTATATCAATATTATGTTTGTCAGCCCAGCTTTCAAAACCTCCTCCATATAATAGACTTATGAAAAGGGTTTTTGCATCATCTTTATTAACATTGTATATATTCATAACTTCATTTAAATAATAATCTCTATCTTTTACATACTTTTTCAAATAACATAAGTTAGGATAATTATTTTGTTTTAATATCTGTAACAATATTTCTGGATGTGCATTTTTAATATCAATATCATAATAAAACTGGTTTGAAATTGTATGTCTCACTTCACGTCTTAAGCTTTGTAATCCTACACCCCCTAAGCAAAACACACGACCAAATACATTAGCTTTTTTGTATTTAATGATGCCCTTTGCTTTCGTGTATTTAATAAGCTGTTCTTTTTCGTTTTCGTGTCCATTGAATGGGTCAGTTTGTAATAACGATGAATTAATTAATTTTGAAAGTAATTTAAAGTCATATTGTTCTTTACATGTTAAGTTGTTAAGTGACGATTTAACGGCTTCCAAGGTCAAAGGTAATGATGTCATAATATAATATATATATTTATATATTATATTATTTCTTTAATACACTTTTTTAAACCCGTTTTTTAGACAATAGAATTTACTACTCTGTTCCTCAAACATATAGGTTTTTGTTGGTGTTCTTTCATATGTTTTAATGTTTGTAATCTTCCGCATAATTCACAGGCAACTTTTTCGCCTAATTTTTCTTTGTATAATTTTGCTTGATATTTTCTAAAATATTCTGGGTCTTTTGGAAGTTTGTTACTATAAGGTTTTTTTTCATCTACTTGCTTCCGTAAGGATTTTATAAGGTCTTTAAGTATTTTAACTTTCATTTGTTCCTCCTCCGTTTGAACCGGTTTTATATCTTCAATTGTTTCCGACATTCTTATATTTATATACTAATACATATATTTCTTTAAGTAAAGTTTTTAAACCATTAAAAGAAAATTAATTTCTTATTGACCTAGCGCTTCCTCTGGAACTTCTGCTTCTAATGTATTCTATTGTTTCTTGACTTCTGCGAGAACTAACAACACTAATAGGCGGTGTTGCTTCATCTACATATTCAATAGTTCTATCACTAGGAACTGAACTTTGCACTGTTTCAACAGGCGAAGAATTAATATATTCACTTAATGCTTCTTCTTCAAGTGGCATTAAAACACTTCTGTTTGAACTTCTTCTAGAACTTGATGAGGATGATGAAGAAGGCTCATAAGATTTCTTAACATTCATAGGTAAACTATTATCGCTTTGTTCACTTTGTTGTTTCTCTACAGTTTCTTCACGTTCTACATCATCATTATCAAACTGTTGTCTTCTATTTCTCATTTCTTCTCTTTCTTCTTTAAATTCGTCTTCTCCAAACATAGCATCATAAGCTCTCCTCATTACTGATTTATTTTGAGTTTTTTCTCGGTCTCCTTCTTGTTCTTTCTCATTATTTTCATCTGTTTGTAACTGTTTAACTTCTTCATCTGATGTTTTAATACTTTCATTTTGTCTTAACATATATCTAAATGTCTGTGTCATTTTATCTCTTTTATTTTTAAGTAAATTTTTATAGTCTTTTACCTGACTGTCATATAGCCATTCAACACCTTCAATTTCTGGAAAATCAACTTGTATCTTTTTATTAGCAGTTGCATCAACATCATAACCTTGTGTATTCAAATAATTATTATATGTTCCAATTAAAAATAATTCATCATCGTCTGTTTTCCGTCTCATCTTTTTAGGTAGTTTTTCTTTTGTAAGATTTAAATGTTTCCTCATATTATTATATTAGAAAGCTTATGTTCCAAATGCTTTTTTAAGTAACATTTCGCCACCTTTAATAGCAGCAGCTTTCGCTACTGCTTTCGCTCCTTCTTGAGCTCCTGATGCAATAGCTTGTCCTATACCAGATGAAGAACTTGAAGGTTGATTTCTATCAGTAACGTTGGATTTTTTATAATCAATCCATCTTAATATTTTTTGTTTTCTACTTCTAGCATCAAAATCAACACTCCATTCATTTTCATCAATTAAACCTTGGATTATTTTTAATAAGAATAATTTTTTATTTATGTCATTAGGTTGCTTTTCCATTTGGTTTTTGATGTCATCAGTATATTTGTCTCTAAAAAATAATTGAAATATTAAGTCTTCAGGTGTTACGCTATTATTAGTCAATATGTTCTGGAAATCAAAAGAATTTGTAAATAAAACAGTTTTCTGATTTTGTGGTAAATCATTTATTGCTTCTCTATATTCCGCGCTTATTATGTCAGTTTCTTCTGCTTGTGATGTAAAATCTACTTCTGTTAGTGCTGTTTGATCCCCAATACTTGTAGGAGTTCCGATATCAATATTAAGTGGTCTTCTGGATGGTAATAATCCTGATAACAAACTTGTAGCATTATCTTTAAGCCTTTGTCCAAAGCTTTGTGATGTTTCTTGCTGTCTTTCTCTAAATGCTTGTTCTCTCATCATCTCTTCCTGTTCTAATGCTACCTGTCTGGTTACCATCACATTAGCATCTTCCGTCATCTCTCTAGCTGTTTCTGACGCTGGTGTTGAAGAACTTGAAGAATTATGATGATGCATATTTAAATGATGTGTTCCTCCTTGTCTTCTAATAATATTTTCTCTCATTTGTCTGTCTAATATTCTGTTTTGTTGTTCTTTTAATAGTTCCATAGCATCAGCTCCATCAAAGAAACTACCTTGTTGACTATTTCTAAATCTTGTAGCCTCACGGTTTGGTAATGGTTGTAATGCCCTTTTGTCATCACTTATTAAACCAACAATTTCTTCAAATGTTGGTCTTCGTTTCAATCCATAGCGCTGGTAAGGGTTATTTAATTCAAATTGTGCTGTTTGTGATACTGTCGTCATTTGATAATATTCTTAATTTAGATTATAATATTATTAAACAAACTTTAATTTTTTTAATTCTTCAATCCGTTTCTCCATATGCTCTATTGTTGAATGTGGTAAATTAGGTCTATGCAGTTCGTTCATTAATCTATCAATTTCTAATTGATAGTTAGCTCTCTTGTTACTTTGTAACAATTCATTTCGCTTTAATACACTACCTTCTTGTGTTTCTCTTAATTTCATATGATGTTTCAAGTGTTCTAAATATCTTGTGTCGTGCATCTCAAAAGGTGAATATTGCTTAGTTGATGTGCTTATCTTGAAACCCTTCATATCATCTGGGTGTTGTTTTTTCATATATTTTCGTGCAAATCTTTTTGAAAACATTATATTATAATTTAGATAATATTTATCTTTTCTTAGTTCTTAAATTTCCTGAAAACATATTAGAACATAAATTCTTAACTTTTTCCTTTTTCTTATTTAAATAGTCTTGATACATAAGATTATAATTATCAATCATTTGTTGCTGTGGTGTTCTAATTATAACTGGTTGCTGTGGTTCTTGTATAATCCTTGGTTTAACTTCTTTAACAGATGTAGATGGTTCTTGTATAACTTCATTTTGTGCTTGTATTGATTGAATAGGAACTGCTTTAACTTTTGGTTTCAATTGCTTTTTTATAGGTCTTTCTTCTAAATTTCCTTGGCAGTTCTTTTCATGCTTATACCTGTAAGAACGTAAATTCATAGTTTTAGTACATTTAGGACATGTTATTTTCTTCTCTGCTAACCTTGCTGTTTTGCTTTCTGGTTCTTTCTCTTTCTTTTCATCTATTGGTAAATTGCTTTCTTCTTTCACTTCATTTATTATATCATCTGGCTTTGATACTTCAGTTTGTTCTTCTGGTTGCTCTTTGGTTGCTTCTTCAATTGGCTTAACAATCTCTTCTGACATTCTATATATTTTATCTATATTTTATTCTTTTTAATAAAAATAAAATATGGATACTAATTTTTAAGTTGGTCTGTTGGTTGGTTTAAAGAATTTAAATATTGTTGGTGTTTTTGTGACTTCTCATGTCGTGCTTTATGATTTATAGTGAGTGAAATACCACATAAACATTTGTATGTTTGTTTTTGTTGAGTTAAAAATCTTTCTTTATGAATTTCATAATGTTGTTTTTGTTTGCGTCGTTCTTCTTCTTTGTTGTCTATATACCATTCCTTATGAGTTCTTCCAATTATATGTTTATTTACACATTTATCTCTCCTTATGACAAACCCTTCTCTTGCCGTTAGTTCTTCTTTAGTATTACATGGATAATTTTCTTCTAGTTCAATTTTACAATTCTCAACACCATATTTTTTAAATAAATCAAACGATGTATAATTGTTTCTTTTTCCTTCAAGATATTGTTTATAAAACCTCCTATGCTCTGCCATTCTCACGCTTAAATCCTGTGTGCTACTCCCTACATAACACTCTGTATAATTTTTATCCCATATCTTGTAGATTTTGCCTTTATGATAGTCTGGCATTTCTATGTATATATATGGTTTTATTTGTTTAAATAGATTTTCAAACTATTGAAATTTTATATATTCGCAAATAATAATGTAAAGCTCACTGGTTGACCGTGTAAATTTACCGTTTTCCCACGGGAGTCAGTAATTCTAAATCTAAATCTTTTTAATGACCTATTTGAAACATCAATCCAGTCATTAACAAGTGGAGCATTTGTAGAAACAGTAACTCCGCCTACATTAAACATCATGTTTACCTTTTTTATTATGCTATTGCTAAATCCGTCGGGTGCTGAATAATGAAAATCGCTTAACTCAGTGCATACAATATATAGTGAGTTAAACGGATTTAGGTTCATCAAGTTTCCCCGCCATGTTGTAGCAGTTGGTTTTTGTTCTTCATAATTACCTATAATATTATTTAAGCTCATAGGGTCTAAAATATTATTACCTTGCCATATCGCGAGTTCTTGTAGTTCCTTATCAGTTGGAACTTTAAAACTATACGTATTATTAGTAATATTCAATATCATTCTTCGTTGGTCACTGTCATAACTTGCAGTAAAAAGATTAGAAGGAAGCCCCGCATTAACTGCTTGTTGACTTAATAAATTACCTATTCTACCTACTAACTGAGAAGCAAAGAATACTTGATTTTTTAAATCAATTGTTAAATACGCTTCAACTAACCCGCTTGAAGTATTATAAACTATAACATATAAAAATTGAAAAAACCCTTCAGGAGTTGTATAATAAGATTGTGGTATAACTTCGTCCATTACATACATAACGGTATTAGGGTGTGTTTCTAAATTTTCGTTCATTTGTATTATAAAATCACTACTGCTTTCACTTTGTGGTAATCTTCTTTGACTATCAACATATACTTTATTATAAGTTAATTTACGATTGCTTAACATTATTAATATACTGAGATTTTTTTATAATTTATAATATAATTAAATGGCTACAGCAGGTTTAAGAATTGCAGAAGTTTTACAAAATTTAGCAAGAACGGGAAGAACAACAAATCAGTTAAGAGGATTACGCGAAGAAGCAGATAATATTGATGATAATTTTTTACAATCCTTTCAAGCAAGATTAAGAGACAATCAACAATTTAACCCCTTGAAAGATTTTATAAAGGAACACTTAGATAATAATGAAAAGAAAAAGAAAAGATTATTAACCCGTGCAGATGATTTTAATGCACACTTTAATAATAAACAAATGCTTCAAAATCCTAAATATAGAGAGGTTGTTAATGTTGAAAACAAAAATTATATTGATGATGTGCAAGGTTTGAAAACCGCATATGCTAACAATACTGGATTATTCAGGTCAGGTAATACATTATACATTTCTGGCACTGGTGGTAAGTCTGGAATAGGGGCTAAAGTAAATGATGTATTCAGTGATATCTTTTTAATACCCACTCATAATTTACAGTTTTCTGATAAATATAGAGATGTAGTTAATGAATTAGAAAAACATCCAGATGTTACGCGACTTGTTGGACATAGTCTTGGTTCATCCGTGTTACAAGAAATCAATAATAGAAAAAATCAAAAATATATTACTACTACTTATAATGCCCCATTTGTTGCTTTCGGTAATAGAGGCGGTAAAAACCCACATCATTTACGCTTTTCAAATACTGGAGATGTAATTAGTATTTTAGATAGAGATGCTATAAAGATTGAAAGCGGGACTACAAACCCAGTTAAAGCACATAAATTTGATAATTTTAAAACACAAGGAACATTTAAAGTAGGTGAAGATAATACTATGGGTGTATCAAGTCACACTAATGAGGGAACTATACAACAACAAACACAACAACAAAATTGGAATAAATAAATCTATAATATAGTAATGAATAAAATAAAATATAGACCAGATAAAGAGTTAATGCTAACATCAAACAAAAATAAATTAACAAATTTACTTAACAAAAATATTAATAAAAAAGATTATGATAGTATAAGAGAAATAGTTGAAGATAAACAAGAAATAGTTTATCACAATAATAAAGAAAATAAAGTTAAGAAAATACTACCTCCAGAAACTAATAATAAAAAGAAATATAAAAAATAAATATTATCTAGTTTAAAATATATAATAATGGATAACATAGTCGCAGAAGCTAATGATGTAATGAGCCCCGCGTTAGATTTTGGTTTACCTAAAACAGCTCAATATGTAACAGATAGACGACACGTTAATTATTTTCCATCAGGTAGTAATATCTATACAAGCGCTACAGGAAATAAAAACGTTAGATTTTATATTACGGGTGAAGACGGAACATATTTAGATTTATCAAGTATTCGTATGTTTGCTAATCTTCAAAACGATGGTGATACAGATGCTCAATTTTTAAGACCACTATCAGGATTACATGGATTTTTTAATCGTTATAGATGCACAGTAGGCGGGCAACTCGTCCAAGATATAGACCAGTACAACCGACATTGTGAATTATATAACAGTTTTAAGTCAAATGAAGTTCGTCATATGGATGACATTGAAAGTAGCGCTAATCCTAGATGGGACGACGACTGGAGACATAAATATGCTAATGGATTAGACCAATTTGTAAGAGTTAATAATGCTAATAATGGTGTTACAAGAACAGAAGGAGAATTACCAACCGGAGCAAGTGATAAAGATTATGGTGACCATAATAAATGGGGGAAAATATCTAATCGTTATACTCGTCATTCAGTTAGTGGTATTCGTAAAGGTGAATATTTTAGACTAGGGCATCAATTTAAATGTGGTTTTTTAGAAAGCAATTATTATCTACCAGTTCGTTATGCTCCTTTAGAAATTGAAATAACAATCGTATCAGATGCTGAAGAACCAGTAATTAAGGGAGTAACTTCAGAAAGTCGTGGAACTATTGGAGGCGATAGGGGTGGTGCATATTTCAGTGAAGGAGACACTTCAACAAAATGGCAACTTAATAATATTATTTTAAGAGCTGAAGTTGTAACCTTAGACAGTGCTGTAAATAATAACATTACAAGTCATTTATTACAAGGCGGTTCATTGAAAATTGTTTATCCAATGTATCATACAATAACGCAAACTTTCAACGCGTCAGGGACAGAAATTAATATGAATGTTGTTAAATCAGCAAGTAAATTGAATGGTTGTTTCATCACATTCTACCGAACACAACGAGGAGCAGTTTTAGCTAATGGAAAAGAAGATAATTATTATTTACCAGATAACTATGTTCATAAACGATTTAACTATTTCTATAATCCTATGATTAATTCACGATTTAATGACCGTGGAATTGATGCTAGTGGAGCTGACGCTGGTTATGGATTTGCTGATAAGAATTATAATATTTCATGGCAGTTACAAATTGCTAACAAAAAATACCCAGAATTTGAAAGTCAAAGTTTATCAGAACATATGTATTTTTTAAGAAGAATGTTAAATTACATGAACCCAGACCAAGATGCTTGTAGTATTACTTATGAACAATATGCAACAAATAAATTTATCTTAGGTATAACATTCGAAAAAATGAATGAAGCTAATATGACTGGTATTAATACAAAAATGGGTTCGCTGGCAACCGTTAAAATTCGCCCTTACAAAACTCTAACAGAGAACGAAATGATACAGGAAATATTTTTTCATACTATATCCGAAAATGTATTAGAGGTCCGGTCGGACGGGGCAATAGTTTACGATTAAGTGTAAAAACATTTCATAAACTATTATAAAGAAATAATACTTTATAATATATTATGGCAATAATCAGCAATAAAAAAGACTTCTCTAATGGTAAAATTTACTGTATTAGAAACTATGAAACTGATGATATTTACATAGGCAGTAGTTGTCAAAAACTGTGTAAGCGGTTTCAAGCACATAAAGCAAGTATGAACAGCACCAGAGACGGAAATATGTTACTATATCAAAAAATTAGAGAGTATGGAATAAATCAGTTCTATATAGAACTACTGGAAGATTGCCCATGTGATAGTATTGAACAGTTAAGAAAGCGTGAGGGAGAATTGATAAGAGAATTAAAACCATCACTGAATAAACGAGTTGAAGGCAGAACAATGAAAGAGTGGATGGACGACAATAAGATACAGGTTACTGAAAAAAACAAACTGTATTATGAAAAAAACAAAGAGCAAATTAATGAGCGAAAGAAACAATACATGCATGAACACAGCGAATATTTCAAGCAGTGCAAGAAAAAGCTTTATGAACAGAATAAAGAAATTATCAAACAAAACGCGAAGGATTATTATTATAAAAACAAAACAGCACAGAAAGAGAAGCACCAACTCTATTATGAAGCAAACAAAGCGAAACTTATACAAAAACAATCTGTAATAGTTGAATGTCTATGTGGTGCAAAAGTTACACACGGGCACATAGCACGACATTACAAAACTAAAAAGCATCAAAACTATGAACAATCACTTAATCAAAATAATAATGATTAATATTATTATATTTTCTAATATAATAATATTAATGAGTAATAACCAAGCAATAACATTAGACGGTTCAAGTGTAGTTTATGCTACGGAGTTCATTAAAGTTAGTGAAACAGGCACGTCATCAATACAACAAAATTTCGCAACTAAAACATATGTAGATAATGAAATATCAAACATTAACATTCAAGCAGGAGGAATAACACAGGGACAATTGGACACACAATTAGCTCCAATAATAGCACTAAATGCAGGTCAAGATTTAGTAATAACTGATATTAATAATAATTTAACTAATAATTTCCAGACGGCGACACAGCTAAATACAAACTTTTATAATAAAACACAGGTAGATAGTGCCGTCGCCGTTGTAGATGGTAAAGCACTTGTTAATTTTAATGCCATAAATGCTATTAATACAAATTTAACTAATAATTATAAAAATAATACACAACTTAATAATGATTACTATACAAAAACTCAAATTGATGCTAATAATTGGATTAATGCAACAGCACTAGCTCCATACGCTACAACTTCTACATTAACAACCGATTATTTAACTTCTACACAAATTGCTTCATCATATTATAATAAAACCGAGGTAGATGGATTAATAGCCGGAGTAAGTGGAGGAGGTGGTGGTGTTAGTAATCCTATTGAATTAGTAGATGCTAATACAAGTATTGAAAGATATGTTAATTCTACAAAAGCTAATACATCGTTAGATTTACGAACAGACCAAGATGCAATACGACTAGTTTTAGGTGGAGCAAGTGATGGAGATACTGATACATATGTTGAATGTAATAATAACACAGGTGTAGCAATGATACATAAACCATTATGGTTGAAATCTAATATTAATATGGATGGTTCATTAATGAATGTTTTTAATAATGATGGCTTAGAATTTTTTAAAGCAACTACTGACGCTAGTAATGTAGTAAGGATAAAAAACAGTCAAGGATACATTCAGTTCAATTCTTTTAATATTCGTGCTTTTAATACAAGTAATGACAGCTCATCGTTATTATTATTAAATACTCATAATTCTTGCTATATGGAAGGTTTAGGAATAGGAACTATCAACGGTGGAAATAAATTTAGTGTAGGAGGTGGTAATTCTAATTTTGGTGGAACAGCAAGTTTTCAAGCTTCTACAACATTTAATAATAATGTTTTAATTAATAGTAGTGGCCGTATATATCAACAATCAACAACAGGTAACCCAACTAATTTTATATCAATAAATCAAATGAACTTTTCACTACAAGGAAATAGGAATGCAGACCCACTAGCAAGTGAGATACAAATACAATTAAATAACTCGTCAGGAATAACATTAAATAAAGCAACAACATGTAATGAGACAGTAAATGTAGTAGGAAAATTAACTGCAGAGAACGAGTTTGAAGTTGATTTTAATTTTACAGGAACACCAGAGTTCAGAGTTGTTAATGATATTATTTATATGTATGGAACTAAATTTCAAATTACTAATACAACAACAGCGGGTAATGTTGAACGAATATATATGAGGAATAATGATTTTGATGGAGAGATTTATTTACAAATACAAAGCACGGACATTTTTAAGGTTGATGCATCAGGTATAAATATTATTGGAGATATTAATTATAGTGGAATTTTAACAGATACTTCTGATAAAAGATTAAAGGATAATATTACTGAAATAGACCAAAATAAAGCATTAGATTTAATTAATTGTATTAAACCTAAAACATATATTAAAAAGGATACAAAAAGAAAATGCATAGGATTTATTGCTAATGAAATGAAGGAAGCATTAACTGATGAATGGGAAAATATTGTTGTTGAAGGTAAGGACGGATTTTTACGGATGGACTACACAAAAACAACACCGATTTTATGGAGTGCTTTACAACATGCCCTTAAAGAAATAGATGAACTAAAGAAACAAGTAAAACAATTATCTCGTAAGAAATCGACTAAACCAAAAGCAAAAGCAAAAGCTAAACCAAAAGCTAAAAGTAAAAATTAATATTTTCTAAATAATAATATATGGGTTCAAAAACATCTAAATCATGTGCTACAGAAAATATGAAACAAATAAAAGAATTAAATATAGAAGAAAAAACTAAAACAGATATATTATTATTTAATACATTAAAAGATGTTATAAATCGTATAGAGAAATTAGAGGAAACTAAAAGCGATAAGATTTATTATAAAATACCATCAGTGACCTTGTGCAATTATTCAATAATATAATTCATAATATTATTAATATATAATATTATTAATCAACTGGTTCTAATGTCTTTAAATAGTCTTGATGTTTTTTTGTTCTTTCATGTACTAGTTTTCCATTCAAAGTTATTATAGAACCACAACAACATTCGACCTTTTGAAGTATTAAATGCTTTCTTTTCTCATAATAATCCTTTCCTTTTTGGTTTCGTTTTTCTTTATTCGCCCAGTAATATTCTCTATCCTTTTGCCTTAATTCTTCTAAATGCTGTTGTCTGTATTCTTTAGATTTTTGGTTCATTTCCTCTTTGTGTTGTAGGTGATATTCACGACTTTTTCTATTATTCTCCTCTTTATGAATTTGATGATTTAATCTTTTCTGTTCATTAATCTTGTCTCTATTCTGTTTCCTGTATATTTTCCGCTTCTCATTAACCGCATCTTTGTTTCTTTCTCTCCATTTTCGCCTTACTTGCTTAATATGTTCTTTGTTGAGTTCATAGTTGTTTTGCCTTTGTTGTTTGATGGTCTCGGCGTTATCTTTTCTATATTCCTTTGCTTTTTGTTTTATTATGTCTTTGTTGTTTCGATAATATGACAGGTGGTAATTTTGTTTCTCATCATCTGTTCTTACTGGTTTAATCTTGTTTAATGTTGCGTTTAGTTGTTCTATATATTCTCTTTCTCTTTTCTGAGCGTGTAGTTTATTCTCACAACACTCAGTGTTTAAAAGTATCATATCAAAATTATCAAACCCACCGTTTTCTCGTATAAACTGATACAAATAAATATCATAATGGACTTTGTCATTTTCATTATAACAAGTATGTTTATGTTGTTGCTTCCTGTTTTTGAAATTTGTTGTATGACCGACATACGTGTCTTTAATGTTTAAATCTTTACAAACGATTTTATAAAAATGTGTGTTTTCGTAATTTATTGGGGCTTTAGGCATTACTTTATAAAGTATTATAAGTATTTATTCTTTATATACTATTCAATTTCTATTTTATGGGTGAAATTCTGATAAAACATTTCATTAATATTCTTCTTCATTAAATCCACATACAAAAAATTGAAGTCTTCTGCGGTGGCAGTATGGTAAATTTCAAGAATTGTTTTTGGGTCTACTAACGCAGAGAGTTCTTCAACTATACCATCAAGTTCTTTTTTGTTCCTTAAACGAAATATAAATAGTTGAGTAGCGTTTATCCTAATTACAGGATGTAATATGAATGCCTTTTGCGATGCCGTCACTACACTAATTCCGGCATGTCGACCCCTAACATATAGCGACTGTAATAACTTATTATGTCGTGCTATTTCAGGAGAATCAGCTATATCGTCCAGTATCACCAAAATACTATATAATTTATTTTCTTTTTTATCTTTTAAGTATTTTGTAACTTTTGTTTGTGTATCAATAATTTTCATTAAATCGTGGCTTTTATACTGTTCAAAAAAACATTGTTCTTTTTCTTCATCTACTCCTAATTCATCCTTTACATATTTCTTAACTGGTAACCAAATACTATCATGGTTGACACTAGGCGAGAAAACAAACACCCTACTGAAAACGTTTCTATAAATATCCAAAATTAAAGACACCAGCAGAACGCTTTTTCCACTTCCACTTGGACCAAATATTAAAGCACGAAAGGGCACTTTCGGAACATTTGAATATTTAGATTGCTTGAATTCATAATTTATTTCTTTTATGGGTTTTACAATAGGTATATCACTCATTATAAACATTTAGAAATTAATTTCTATTTTTTATTGATAATATTATGAGTAATATCATCCTAAAAATTCCCCCTGACCGTGCCCCTTAATAATTCTAAATTGTTTGTAAATACTTACAAATGCCATACGTGTAGAACAGAGTAAGAAATTACAACACGAATTAAAGAATTCGTTTGTTATGCTTTTTGGAGAAGATGAACCCCTATAGTAGCAAGTTTAAATAATATATTATTAATATTTTTTTCTGAATATTAATAATATGCCTGAAGTTGTTATTCAAAAATCCAAGTCTAAAGGTAAAAAATATGATGCAGTGATAACAGATAAAGAAGGAAAGACTAAAACTGTTTCATTTGGACAAGCTGGTGCAAGTGATTTTACAAAAAATAAGGATGAAAAACGGAAAGAAAACTATATTGCAAGACACGGTGCTACACAGTCTTGGACTGATATTAAAAAGCCTCAAACATGGTCTAGGTATCTTCTATGGGAAGAAAAAACAATACCTAAAGCAATTAAGAAAATGGAAAACAAGTTTAATATTGATATTAAAAATAATATATAAAAAGTTTAATCTAAAACTTTTTATATGGAACAAAAAGTAGATTTGAATATGGTATGTTTAAGAGAAGAACTTGTAGAAGGAATGCAACAAATTTATATAAAATTAGGAGAGATAGAAAATAGAGTAATGGAAAAACTACAGGTATTAAATAAACCATCACCAGATAGAGATGTTTCATATCAGAATAAAAGAAATGCTTACTTATCAAAATTAAATAATTTTGAAATATTAACACCAAAAAAAAACACTCTTGAATACTATAAGATAAAAAAAGAAAACGACAAATATATTTAACAGTTTTTACGGGATTTCCAGATTGGTTTTTTACCTCTTCAAAACACAAAAAAACACCTTTAAAAAATGTTCTAAAGAAATAAATATATAATATATGTATATATATTAATGGCTGAAAATAATAGTAAGAAAAAACTTGTTTGGAGTTCACAAGATGAAAGCAGGTATAATTCATTATACAACAAACTAAAAGAAGAAAACCCAGATATTACAAAAGAAAATTACATTAAAAACTTTAATAAAAGAAACTTACAACAATTTATTAGCAAACTTGAACTATCAACATCCACTAAAGAAAGTTATTATTTTATGGTTAGTAAATGGTTAAAAATCAACCATCCACAAAATGAAAGTGCAATAACAACTTTTTCTAATTTAGGACATAAATTAATGATGGAACGAAGCAAAGATTATGCTGAAAACACACTAAGCGAAAAAAAGCAAAAGAATTTTAGAGATTATTCTTATTTTGTAGATATACTGAATTCTATTAATTACAAAGAAATTAAAACATACAGAACACATTTACAATATTTATTATTAAGTTTACTAATCAAGCAACCACCATTAAGAACATCTGTATATACGAGTGCCCAATTTCACACGAAGGGCGGTTATGATAAACAACAAAATTACATCATGCTATATACTGCGGGACGACGACGAGTTAGTTTTTATGTAGGTCGTGATAAAGTCAGTAATTCAAAGTTTTTTAAAGAAGATATACAAAGAAACTTTGTTGATGTTGAAGACAGAGATTTAATTGATTTAATATATTATTCTTATGAAAATTACCCACGAACATATTTATTTGAAAACAATGGAAAACCCATTCAAGACGAAACCCTTTTAAAATATTTGAGAGAAATAACAAAAGTTGAGGGCCTAGATATTGATACAATGCGGTCTGTTTATATAAGTCATTTTTACAATAAGTTTAATTTAACCTATGCCCAGAAGAGTAAAATGGCACAGCAAATGAGACACGACGTAAGGACCCAACAACACAAATATCTTTATGTTGTAGAGAAAACAAAAACCGATAAAGCAAAAGATGATAGAATTGAACAGTTAGAAACACAAGTAGCACGATTAAACGACGAAAATGAAACACTAAAAAATCAAGTGAAGGATGCAGAAGATAAGTTTAAAGATTTTAAAGGCGAGGCATCACAAACGAAAGAATGGAAAAAACGACGATACGATACTATTTTCAAGTTGAATTCAGGTAGGCAAACAAATGTCAAAGAAAGCACGCTGGAAAAGTTTGATATTAAATATAACAGTGAAACTAAAAAGTATTATTAACCAAAATACAATTATAATATTTAGTTATATTATTATTGTATTAAAAATGTCTTAAAGAAATATTGACTTATTCAAGTATTGTAGAACAATGACAAAAACATATGAAGAAATCAGAGAATATATTGAACAGCAACTTAAAAGCGAATGGTTCTGTAAAAAAAACATGGAACTATACAAATTAAATTTACCATGCAATATTATAAATACAATAATAAAATACAATCATAACAAACCTACAGATGCTGAAGTGACAGTATGGAATAACAGGTTACGCTTAATGGGTTGTCATGTTACTCAGAGTAGATTTAACCGCCGAAATATTGAAGATGATATTATTTGTTTTCTTGTTGTTTATAAGTTACCAAGTTTTGAATATCTAAAAACAAAAAAGAAAATAAGTGAAAAACGATATGATGTTATGTATAATATTCATCATAGTTTGTTATATAACCATGAACAACAAGACATTAAAAAGTTCATAAGGGACTACATTATGATAAGAACAAAGTTAAGTATTGAAAGAACCATAAAGGATTTTAATGAAATATTGAAAATTACTTTTGAACAGCAACAACACAAGAACAGCAAGAAACACCTTAACTTTTGCCCTCAACTTGTTCTGTAAATGGAAATACCACCATAATATATTATTATATTATGATTGTATTATATACAGACATTATATACATACGTAAATATAGACCGTCATAATACAACTTATTTACCTTATCTATATAACAACATTTATATATAACTTGGTATATTACCTAGCATATAACCTAGCATATCATAACAACTAACTAAATACATATATATTATTATTATATTATTATTATATATATTATACTTATTTAAAATATATAATAAAACAGTTAACTATATTACAGGTATGACAGTATGCTGGTCAAAAACCAAGTTAAATTAAAAAAAAATTTTAAAAAATATTTTTTGAAAAATATTTTTTGTACTATATATCTAAGTTATGGTCTAGAATGGCTAACCTAGCATATCATAACAGTTAGATAGATACGACTATATATATTATGACACCAGCCGTCATTTCAACCTTATTTAAATACATTAATACATAAATTATTACATAGATTATTACATAAATTATTACAAGAATTATTACATAAATTATTGAATAAATTATTACATAAATTATTACAAGAATTATTACATAAATTATTGAATAAATTATTACATAAATTATTACATAAATTATTACATAAATTATTACATAAATTATTACATAAATGTATAATGCAGAGCCCCCCGAACGCTTTTGTATCAGTTTCAATATATTGTTTATTAAAAATATTTTATGTAATTTTATTACATAAATTATTATTATAAATAAATTATGACATAAATTATTAAATAAATTATTAAATAAACTTATGAGGCGGGGCACGGCCCGAACGCTTTTTGTAAAATATTTTATGTAAATTATTAAATAAACTTGTTAGGCGGGGCATGGCCCGAACGCTTTGTAAATAATTTATGTAAATTATTAAATAAAATATTACATAAATTATTAAATAAACTTATGAGGCGGGGCATGGCCCGAACGCTTTTGTAGAATAACTTATTTAAATTATTAAATAAATTATTAAATAAATTTGTGATGCGGGGCACGGCCCGAACGCTTTTGTAAAATTTATTAAATAAATTATTAAATAAATTATTAAATAAATTATCAAATAGACTTGTGATGCGGAGCACGGCCCGAACGCTTTTGTAAAATATTTTATGTAATCTATTACATAAATTATTAAATAAACGTGTAATGCGGGGCACGGCCCGAACGCTTTTGTATCAGTTTCAACATATTGTTTTTTAAAAATACTTTATGTAATTTATTACATAAATTATTACATAAATTATTACATAAATTATTAAATAAATTTGTGATGCGGGGCACGGCCCGAACGCTTTTGTAGAATAACTTATTTGATTTATTAAATAAATTATTACAAAAAATATGAATTAAAAATTTACAAAAATTGTTACACAAATTATTACATAAACTTGCATGGCGGAGCAGGGCGAGAGAAAAAAATAAGAGGGGGACCTGACGCGTTTGGGCATGTGATTTCTCCACATACCTCATGTGATTTTTCCACATACCTCATGTGATTTCTCCACATACCTCATGTGATTTCTCCACATACCTCATGTGATTTCTCCACATACCTCATGTGATTTTTCCACATACCTCATGTGATTTTTCCACATACCTCATGTGATTTTTCCACATACCTCATGTGATTTTTCCACATACCTCATGTGATTTTTCCACATACCTCATGTGATTTTGGCCCGAACGCTTTTGTAAAATATTTTATGTAAATTATTAAATAAATTATTGTAAAAAATATTAAATAAAATTTTACAAAAAATGTTACATAAATTATTAAATAAACGTGTAATGCGGAGCAGGGCGAGAGAAAAAATGAAGAAGAAGGCCAGAAAGAAAATGAAGAAGGGAGGCGAGAGAAAAAATGAAGAAGGCGACGAACTCTTTTTACTAATTTTAAAAATATATAGGCATACTTCTTTAAAAATATATAGGTATGCCTCTCAAGGATTCTAAACTACTGCAAGATCCGAGAATACGATCACTTGTGACCAAAGTTAATTCGCTATCGAGTAAAACTGAGTTGCCACTGCATCACTCCAAGCCATCACCGTCCCTCGATGCGTTGGTCTCAGATATTACCCACCTCAGATCCAGACTTTTGCCAGGATCTGGCTTTGAACAATGTACTCTATACAGAGGTACTTTCGGTACAATGAAGACACTTACCAGTGTGACTGATGGCGTCCTTGTTTTCTGGAACAAGAAACGACCTAATCAGACTATTACCTGCTGTATGCCTCACCAGGTATCATGGGATAAGATGCACCCAACAACATTCTCGGGGGTGTTGTTTCAAATGACAGGTGGCAAATCTTCGCCGTCTGTCAGACCGCCTCCAGATGTAATCATGTCTGATGAAGAAGTCTCGCCACCAGATCCGTCAGAGCCAATGAGCACCAATAGGTCTCGTGTGACGTCTGACGATGTCTCAATGCCAGAGCCAGATCAACCTATGTCGCCTGGCCATCCTCCGTCGCGTCCTCTCCTCCCTTGCCTCCACCGCGACTTCCGGCAGTTTCGTCCGATGAGCCCGTGGCTCCTGCTCGGGCCAAGCCTCGCGTGCATCCGCCTCCTCGCGCGCCGTCTCCTCGGCGTCTGGGGGGTGATGTGTCGCCAAGGTCTTCATCGGAAAGGAAAGTTTCGCCGCGCAAACAGAAATCACCTCCACAGGTGCCTACACCGAAACCTAAACCGAAGGCCGCACCTCAACCATCAGGACCCATTCTTCCTTTGCAACAAGAGGAAGATGAGTCGTCTGAAGAGCTCGTGCCAGAAGATCCTGGTCAGCCTTCCGTCCTTCCTCACTCCTCAGGCTCGCCTGAACCTGAGAGCGATGCTGAGTCTGATGACACGAGGTACTATTCTGATGAAGAAGGTGATCTCGTTGTTGATGAGAAGGACTGGATTCTGCTCACAGAAGAACAGAAACTGTGTAGCAACACAGGATCATTCTCTATGCCTCGGTACATGCACGGTGGCCCTGTAGATATCAGGGAGGTCACATCGAGAGTGAGATCTGACCGAACACGGTACAAGGCTTTTAAAAGGAATCGATCAGACATCCGTGAGGAATATGATCTCATGACAGAAGAGGACAAGGCGTTGTCTCTGAGTCCTAGGAATTCATCTAATCTTACTCAGAAGGCACAGCGAAAGGAGGCAACCGCCAAGGAAAAGCGGGAAATGAAGAAGCAGTTCGATGAAGCAAAGGCAGCTGAGTATCAGAGTTGGCTGGACAATGATGTTTTTGAACTTGTCGATACACGCAAGCTCGGAAACATCCGGAATTATGTGACAGGTCGATGGGTCCTAACTCTAAAAAGAGATAAGGACGGAAACTTCTTGAAGTGTAAGGCCCGATGGGTCTTACGAGGTTTCCAAGACCGACAGAAAGATATCCAGCAAACTGATAGTCCTGCGGCTAGCCGTCCAGGCTTCCGTTTGGCAATTCAGCTAGCAGCTAACAAGCTGTGGACACTTACGCACATCGACCTTAAAACCGCCTTTCTCCAAGGTGAGGCCTACGATGAGTCTAGAGACATCATCTGTCAGATTCCCCCTGAGGCAGGGTATCCTCCTTACATAGCTGCGAGGATGAAAAAGCCCGCTTATGGACTTAATGATAAACCACGCAGATGGTGGAACATCGTAGATAAGGCACTTCTATCTTATGGCCTTGTACCTACTCGTGCAGATCGCTGTACTTATGTTTTGTACGGTAAGAAATCTGCAACCGCAGAGGCGGAACTTAAGAAGTCTCAGCCTAAGTCGATGGAATCTGCGATTGACTATCTCCTAGATCCCATTGCAGGTAACAATGCTAAAGGGAGCAAGCACACATTTGTTATCGTTTTAGTAGATGTGCAAGCAAGGCTGCTAAGCCAACATTAGGCGACGTGAGAGAACTGAACAAACTCGTTCGTATTCTCAAGGCTACCGAGATAGAGTTGCGTTTTTGGCCGTTAAAAGGAAACCTTCGGATTTTGGGTTATCCTGATGCCTCCTACAGGAACAATGATGACAAATCATCCCAAAGAGCTCATGTCATTTTTCTTGCGGAGGATCGTAATCCAAAACTCAAGGGTATGAAACAGTCGGCCGCCGCAACTTCTTCCAAGAAGAACGATTTTTCTGAGTCCTCTATAAAGGAAACTTCCTCACGAGGCAGCCTAGTGGACTATGAATCTCACAAGATTACCACAACAACGATGTCCACAACAGTGGCAGAGCTGAGCGCACTCATGCGTTGTTTTGGAACATGTCTGTTTCTTAAGGGACTTTGGGCAGATCTCTCATCAGAGACAGTGCCCATACATATTAGAACAGATGCAAACAACCTAGTTACAACTGCGGGCACAACTCATCTTCCGGAACAAAAGGAAACTCATCACCTTATTCAGATGCTCAGAAAGGAGTCAAATTCAGGTTCCTTGGATGATTTGGCCCATGTTAGTTCTAAGTACTGTCTCGCAGATGCCCTTACGAAACATTCAGCTCAACCTGATGAGCTTATCAAGGCTCTTGAAACAGGTAATCTTCCAGAAACTGACATTCATCCACCGTTCCGAGAACTACTGCAACACAAGGCTTTCACTGTAAGGTGGATTATTGATCACTTGAAGAATGCCGCTACAGCGGTAGCATTCCTTGGAATTGATATCTCAACAGAGATATACAAGATATTTTATTGCCAAGGAACATGGTGGTAACTGAAACAGCAACCATGTGCAGGATTTTCTTTCTAGACTATTTTTCGTCTAAAAGAAAATTTGTGTCTGCATGTTGCGGTTGTCATGTGCACATACATGTGCATGATCAATCTGTGTTTGTGTATTCCGCAGCCGTTCTCAGCTTCGAGCCTCACAACCACCAGCTTTTGCAGCATACCTGCCTTTGGGCCCAGACTCTCGACCTAAGAGCCGTAATGAGCACTAGGTCAAATTTCAACACGAGACATGGACACGCCTTACCAGGCGCAGTGGCGGCACATCAGGGACGACATCCACACATGGATTCCCCGTTCCCTGAAACACGTCAGCAGGCGTTAAGAAACACCGATTACGGTGCCCAGAGAGTTCACAAGAAAGAGAAACAGCCTGCTGTTGTCTTCATTAATCAACAGCGTATTGTGAACCCTGAACCTCGGGAATTATCATTCATGATATCCCGTCAAGGACATGCCGATGGAGCAAGGCTCAGGCCAATTTCCAAACATGGAATAGACATGTACCAAGGAATCCTTCAAGGACCTTGGGATTGCAGTCCTTTGATCTACTACAAGCAGAATGCATACATGCATCAACAACAGCCAAGGGACTTTGCACTCATGTGTGCCTACCACCTGCAGGCCTCCCACAGGAGGTAACAGACAGTGTGGTACTTACAGGCTCTGGAGAGTACAACTACGAACTGTCAGTACCAAACCTGGTACAAGCGACAGGACTCTCTCTGGAGCTATGTTTCCATATCTTGGCCAAGACCAATCGAGTCGGCAGATGGCTGGCACATAAGACCAGACATCTTTCCAGAGAACGGCCAGATTTGTTTCGCGGTAGTCACAACTACCTTTTGTGTTCTTGCGGAGAATCAATTGGCCGAGTATTCCCCGCAAGAAGGCGTTTCGGCTGCAAGCCCTTGCATGTCAGCACGTTGCAAGTTTTCTTTTCGAGTGGTCTCACAGAGTGGTCTCTGACCACAACGCAGCTCCTTTAGCCATGTCGGAGCAGGACGCACACATGGGCCACAACGCGCCGAACCCAGCCACACCGGATCAGGGCGCACTACAGCAGTTCCATGGCGTGCGTCGGATTTTTCAGACTCCGGACTACAACGCCGTTAGCAGGGAGTACTGGAGACAGCAGGGACAGGGCATGAAGCGTGGTCCGCCTACTCCTTCCCAGAGCGTGGGAGGCACACCAGCAGAGGCAAGCGCGGGGCTGGAGACCCCCCCGACCACAACGCCTGTGGATGGACAGACGAGCAGTCTCATGCAGCCTTTTTCGTTGCAGAGGGACGCGGCGCTTTCAGTCACAGCGGAGGCCTTTGGGGTGGATATCAACCAACAGAACGCCGTTCAGGAGTGGTGCAACACGCCGATACAGACCAACCAGCAGGTTTTCGATCTTATCAGGGCCTACCACGAGAAAGTCATCAGGCCTGAATATTTTTCTCTGGTGTGCCAACTTGAGGGAGGACTGAGAGCCATACATGACAGTGTGTTTCGTGTGAAAAGGGAGCTCAACTTTATGGTTGCAGAAAACCGGCAGATGCAGAAATACATGGTCGGGACCCAACTTCTGACGGTCGGATGGCCAAACCATATCGCCCCGGAAGCCAGGATCTATATGCTATGCTGGTTGTTCAGCCAGGTCACTGAGTGCCGAACCTTCCTCGAAGTCCGCGGCTACCTCAACGACCACAACGCCCACGAGCTTACCAGATTCATGAACGTCCTCACGATGGAGCCGACCACAGTTCCACAAGGCTCTGACTTCTACTCCAGCATGACCCTCATCACGCTGAAGAGTTTCGAGCTGCGAAAGGCCATCCTGGCCAGGTTCGGTGGATCGTCGGGCATTCCTTTGTACACGGATGAGAACACACCTGTACAGGGGCGCCACATAAAAGTGGCGCCCTGCAGTCCTCAGTGGCAACGTAAGCTGGAGGCCCCAATTCGGGTCTGTCTGAGCGCAATAAATGCGCATCCAGACCACAACGCAAGGGCCAAGATGGTGATCCTTTGGAAAAGTCTCACCGTCATGGCTCCGGTTGAGAACGGGACCGACTTCCAAGAAGATTTTACAGCATGGGCCCGTTTGCACTATTTCGAAAAGGATGGCAAGTTTCAGGGACGACTTGAGGTCACAGAGGAGCTCGCACAAATTTTGAATGCCCCGGCTGCCGTGCCAACTGCTGATGCTACCAACTTGTGGCAGGAGCATTGGTACAAGGTGCTTTGGGGCAATCAGTTGGAGCTCGATTTGGCCGACAGACAGACCACAACGCAGGCTCTTCAAGCTGCCAAAGGCAGCGGTAAGGGCCTCAATGTCGGCAAATCCACTCGTCACTGGAGCCATGTCGCCATCCACTCGAGTGAGTACGAACCGTACCCATTCGAGTTAGAGTACATTTCGGTTGAGGGGGTGTATTTTTCATGGGATGAGATGTGCGACAAATGGGGGGCTACTTACTGACCACAAGGTCGGTGACTACAGCATTGCCACAATCCAAGGCAAGCCCCCACAAAACGTGGTCAACGAACTCAGAGCGACCACAACGCACGGTCCCGGTACAGGCGCTCCCTCAGCATCTTCGCAAGCAGCTCCGGCAGGCTTTCGCTCCAGGCCATTCGGCGGAACAAGCAGCTGATGGTCTCCTTTGTGTTTTTTCGAGTCTCCTTCCCGATCACAACTCCATGGCTGTTCGGGGGAGGAGCTTTTTGCAGATGTGCTCCATCCCACCTTTGAACTTTCTAACGTGGATGTGAGGCACTCTGCCGATCAAGGCATTCAAGGGACGCGCCGCCCTTTTGAAATTTTATATGGCGGCGGCACCCTTGACCACAATGCCGGCTTTTGGGAAGTGTTGCCTTTTTCAGGTCTCTGCAAAACCCTCCCCCCGACCCCCTTTCAGGGTTTTTCTGCGGTTTTGACTTCACTTCACAATAAGCTTATGCATGCACTTAATGGAAACACAACCACAACGCCTCGGAACTTCTCGCCTGACCCTAGACCTGTACTTAATCTCTGGAGTTGCCTTTTCGGAGATACCAGGGTACGAGCACCCCAAAGCATCAGCCTAGAACAGTACCTTTTCCCAACCATCGTACAGTTTAGTAGTCCCCAGCCCACTGCCCTGAATCTTCAGAGTCTCCTTTCACCCGTTACTTATGATAAAAACTTACTTTTAAGGATTAGGCGACAAGTCCAGATTCACAGTCCGACAGCGGAGAGCCTGGGCTTCTTGACCACAACGCGTGTTTCTAGACCCCATACCACAACCCCACCTAGCAGAACTGGTAGAAGAATTCAATTCCGTACTAGTACGGGCAACACATATTTTACTAAAAGACCAAAGCGGAAACGTACTTATAATACAGAATTCAACAATAAATTCATACGCCGAACACCGCCTCCTGTAGGCACGCCGGGTCCTCCCCCAGGGGACAACGAAGAGTGTACCTCACATAATGCAACCAAAGTGGAGTCTAGAGGCGCCACGCGTAGAAGACTGCAGCGCAGATCCTATAGGCGTTGGTGTAGACACCACAAACAGGTATCCGGACAGCAGGTGGGTTCTGCTTCCGGTGTTGCATTAACACCCAAAAACGCCGCTCAGTCCAGAGCGCGCTGGTACAGGCAACACCTGTACTGGCAGGAACACCACAAAAGAAGAAAGGGTCGTAAGCCTAAGAACCACCCGACCACAACGCCGTTGCCGTACGAGACTAGGATCAACATTGGTACTCAGAACGTACAGGGTTTCGCTGACACTCTGAAGTTGAAGAATTGTCTACTAATGATGCAGGAACACCATCTGGACGTTTTAATCCTTACTGAGACCACATCAACTTCCTACTACTCGTATTGCTCGGAAGGTTTCCTGGTGGTTCTTTCAGGCAACAAACTCGATAAGCATGCAGGTGTTGGTGCGATCATCTCCCCCAGACTCAGACCACATCTCCTAGATGTCATTCAGGACTCTAACAGACTCATACACCTTGCCTTCAAAAAGCTTGGTGGAAACTTTCATGTACTCGGTGCCTATGCCCCCCATGCAGGTCATGACCTCGAAACCTCACGAATTCCCTTTTGGGACTCACTTGACCACAAGCTTTCACATATACCACAACCCGAACCCATATACATTGTTGGTGACTTCAACACCAGGTTCCAGGCCCGCCACAAAAACGACGACGACGTTCTGGGACCGTTCGTTTTAGGAAAAGGCACCAAATACATCGATCACAACGCAGCCTCTAATCGCTCTCTTTGCATCAACACACTGAAGTTGAATAATCTAGTCGAAGTTGCTTCCTTCAAAACTCCTAACCTCCTACAGCAGATCACCTATCGGGATAAGGCCGCCCCACCCCAAGATTGGTCACAGTTTGTGTTGGATCCGGTCCCACTTCTACAAGTTTACGACTTGTTGAATTCCCAACTAGGCCCCATCGCCCTTGAGGCAGCGGCGCACGTCAGGTCTTTTCTCGACCTCCCTGAACCCCTCCCGCCGCCAAAAACGGCGCCGACGGTAGACCCCGTACGATTTCAAAGATTAGATCATTGTTTTACTCGTAGACAATGGCTCGCTTCGGTTGGTACATGCAGAAGTAAACTACACACCGGTTTCCCCTCCGACCATTACCTCCTTATCACGGAAATTAAGATCAAACTCGCAGCACGCCCTAAAAGACCCCCCGCACTTTTTGCTAACAGACCCACTGCAGCAACAGAGTTCCAAATAAGAGACTACAACGCCCAACTGAAACAGCTCTTAGAGGTGACACACACGACCACAACGCCGGTTTCTAGAGCAGGAAAACTGGATATATATACGGATGGTTCAGGCACCGGCGGCCGCTGTTCAGCCAGAACGCCGGCGGGATGGGGCTGGTGCTCACACTTAGGCGACACGTGGATTGAAGCCAAAGGCCCTGTCGTCACAGACTCTGATCACAACGCATTTTACGGTGCTAATGTTGGTTCAAATAACACCGGGGAGGCCAGTGCCATTATCGAAGCGCTCTTGTTTGTAACAACACAAACCCTCGCGCACGTCAACATCTACTCGGATAGTCTTTGGGCCATCAACACAATCCAAGGCCGTTGGAAAACCACAAAGCACAAAACCCTAATCGCATTCGCCAAATCTGTACTCAAATCCACGGGTACGCGAGTTACGTTCAAATGGGTCAAAGGACACGCAGGATTAGAGGGTAACGAACGCGCAGATCGCTTGGCGGAGCAGGGGAAGAATTTGCCGCAACGGCTTGGTCCCCCCATCCCACAACATGTTCCAGCGAACCCACAGGCCACAACGCAAAAGGACGACTGGACTACGGCCATACAGGAAGCCGCCAAAGCAGTCTTCCCAGCACCGCAACGAAAACAGTCACGCCCCTGGATCACACAACGCACGCTCGCCGCCCTTACTGAAGCGCGCAACGCCGAAGCACAGGCAGACCACAACGCCAAATCGCTTAGGAACCAAGCAAAGCGACTGGCGAGGAAAGACCGTATCCAATGGATCCACGATAGAATTTTGGAATCTCCTTCAGGTGAAAACTCGACCTTCTGGTCCACCCTCCGCTCCCAAAGGAAAGGATTTCAGGGCCGCCGCAACAATCTCACAGTCAACGGTAAAGCCGTCCCTTGGACCAAAACGCAGGAGGCATTCAGGGACCACCTCCAGAACAAGCAATGGCGCCCCAACCGCACCACTCAGGAACAGCAAGACTTACTCAAAGAAAGAGCAAATATATATAACGCCACCGATACGGATGCCCCCTTTACAATCCTCGAACTAGATGACGCGATAGACAAGTTGAAAAAGAGAAAGGCACCGGGACCTGACCACAACGCCAATGAACTATTTATGTGGATGGACGATGAAACCCGCTCACTTTTACTTCAGCACTACAACCAGATTTGGAAGGACGGCAAGGCCCCGCCCAATTGGAAAGAAGCCTTAGTAGTGTCTATCTACAAGGGAAAGGGCTCAGAGCTAGATCCCTCTAACTACCGACCCATCTCCCTCCTTAACGCCATATACAAGATCTTTGCCGCCATGATACAAACCAGACTAGCCAAAGCCCATGACCATAATTTAAGATCTTCACAATTTGGGTTTCGAGCCAACAAAGGCACCAGACACCCCCTTTTTATTTTGCGACGCGCCATGGAGTGGTCCGAACAAACCGGTACTTCGCTACATCTACTCTTTATCGATTGGAAACAGGCTTTTGATTCTATCGACCACAACGCCATGTTCGTTGCACTTAAGCGGTTCGGGCTTTCAAGCAACACACTAGGGGTCATCGAATCATTCTACCACAACGCACAGTTCACCACCAAAGGCCCTTTAGGACACACTAGTGAAGGCTCAGTGGGATCTGGTATTCGTCAAGGGTGCCCCCTCAGTCCCTACCTGTTTGTAATGGTCCTCACCGTCTTATTGCATGATGCTGACGCCGACCTACTCACCCAAGGCATCCCTCTAAATTCCTGGTCAGTAGCACACCCCATTCATGACATAGAATATGCCGATGATACGCTATTACTCTCATTGACCACAACGCAACTTTCGTACATCCTGCAATCAATAGAAAGACAAGCAATCCTATATGGCATGTCTCTAAACAAAGAAAAAACAGAACTTCTCTACCATCCACAGAAAGACCCGCCTGTCGTCAAATTCACGGACGGTAGCACTGTCCCGACCACAACGCAGGTCAAATACTTGGGGTCTATGATCTCTTGGACGAATTCCTTTGATATTGCGCTCAAACACCGTATGGCCTTAGCAGAATCTGCCTATAAGAAACTTAGGCTAGCCTGGAACAGCTCGATGCCCCGAACACGAAAACTCAAACTCTTTCTCGCGGTCTTTACCCCGGTCCTTACGTATGGTCTTGACGCATTTACTCTTACCAGCAAACGATTACAACGCATCGACGCTTTCTTCATGCGATTTCTCAGACGTATTGTTGGTATTAAGGCTTCTTATATCTCCAGAATCAACAATAATGTAGTTTGGCGCACCGCCAACTACCCTCAACGACCCTCAGACCTCCTGAACAAGCTTCAGCTTCGCCAGTTCAGGGAAATTTTCAGATGTAAAGAAGGCAACCCGCTGCATGACGTAGTCTTTAGCTCGGTTTACCGGGATAGAATCGTTGTTAAAGGTAGAACCAAGGGCAGGAAACGACCCTATTGGCTTCCAACCACAACGCAGAGATTCTATCCCCAAAGATGGTGTTCCTACTCTGGACGCAACCCCATAGGTTTAAATATGGTTTACGTGGAGGTGAATAGAGACCTGAAAGTTGCAGAGCACGCGCCAAAGAGCGTTCCGACAGAGCGCTCACGGCACTAGCAAAAAAATTCCCCGCAAGAGGTGGCTCTGGGGGTCATCCTGAACACCAAGGCCAGGTTCGTAGTCGTCATGGACTATGAACGTGATGGTCGTGTGGTACAGACCGAACCCGGTCTCACAATTCCCCAGAGCGCAGATGTGTCAAAAATGACAAAGGTCTACCTCTCCGCAACCGGAGGACATAGTGAAAACAATCTCTATCAAGAGAAAATGAACCAGATCCAGAGGAACATAGGCCAAGGTCACAAATGACCGTAGGCGACTATATGGCATCCGGCATTAATCCAGTGCAGTCAAAAGCACAGCGACAATCCACGAATGCCCCAAGGCCTACGGGAATGAAGGATTACATCCGACAGGACGAACGGTGCTATATCATGCACGCCACTGACCTTGAGGCCCTCGTGCCAATTTTGAGGCATGGTCTCGTACCTTCATCCCTTCTCAAGAAGGTGGTCACGTCACAGAGCTTTCAAGCTCTCGTCGACGAGAATGGACGTTCCAACAGGGACACAGTCCAGTTTACCATCCTGAAACTGGACAAACCAAATCCGATTGGACTCAGGGCTAACAAGCCTCTACGTCTCGTTTTTGATGCCACAAACGTGGCGAATGCAGTCACAAACCTGTGGCGTTCCGAGGGTGGGATGTTCTCCACCCCGAACGTGGTCCAGGCCCACACTATTAGCGCCATATTTGCACCCGCTGAACAATTATGGGTGTCGGGACAATATGAAGAACTCAAAAGGGTTCGCGCCTGGTGGGCAGACCATTGCAACGAGGAAATGCCTTCATTGACCCACAGGTCAAAGGCATGGTGTGACAATCACGGGAAGGATTTAGAGACACAGCTGCTAAAAATGGCAGGGAAGTCTGGAAGAAGACAACCGCCTGAACCACCTAAGGCGAGATCCTCTCAGCAGAAGTTCTTCTCTCTTCCGCTCTCTGGAGGTGAAGCAACTCCGAATACGGAGCATCCTTTCTCTGCAGGTGAAATACCTCCGAAAACGGAGACTACTGTGGAAGAGGCTTCTGCTTCAGCAGAAGTCCATCCCAGATCCAAACTTGCGAGAAAAGCTGAAGCTGACAAGAATCCAGACAGCCTTATGGGCAAGCTCTGGAACGCAGATGGTTCCGGCAGCGTGGAAGAAGTCCTTACGACAACAACTTCTCACAAACCTCCAGATCCTATCCAGGATACCGCGGAAAATGCAGTTCCTCCCAAGGAAGAATCATCTTCCGGAGAGACAGAGCCCGAGGAACCGGATCCTACCCAGGATGAGGACGATGAATCAGACGAACAATCTGGTTCAGAAAAGTCAAATTCATCATCATCCTCTTCCAAAAATTAAGGGTGGATGTCAATCCGGCAACGTCTAGAGAAGCTGCTTCCTCGGAGCCTGTTCAGGAACTTGCCGAAGGAATGAGGCAAATCAATCTTAATACGCACTCATCCGAGGCTGAGTTCATCCCGAGCTCAGACGAAGAACCAGCGAAACCTAAAACTCCTAAAAAGGAGAAGGACAAGTTCGTGGTTCTTTATGATCCTGACAGTGGGAACTATTTCAGAGTCAATCGGAGTAAACTCAACCTCGAATACGAGGAGCCTGCAGACGATCAGGATCTTCTTGAAGAGCAAGAACGTATTAGTGCTCGACTCAAGGAAAACCGTAAACATGTGGTAGCCAAGTCAAGGGCTAATCCACATATGAAGGAAGCTGTGAAAGAAAGAATCCACGTCTGCAGATGGAATCGAAAGAGGCAAAAGCCTCTAATGATTAAGGACTCCGAGGCCCCGGACGATGAGGAGTGGGATCAGCCCAAGGAGGCCGCTTCTTCCTCCTCTCAACCTCCCAAAAGGGAGAAAACAATAGGCGTCCGGAAGACCACCATGCGTCTCAGTCAGAAAATAAGATTGATGCAACGTCCGGATATTACCCGTTGTCACCTATGCAACAACGAGACAGGTTACTTTTGCTATTCATGCGGAAATATCGTGTGTGCAGACTGCAGACTTACCCCACAGGGTAAACAGTCTATGTGCAATTGTATCCTTCCAGTCGACTGTCTCGAAGAGTCTAAGGTGGCTGCAGGAATGTCACCCGACGAGCGTCGAGCAGTGTACGAGGCAATCTTCAATGATGAAGATGCTGAGCAGGCAACAGTTGAAATCAACAAATACTGTGCGATAGCCCGAGACAAGTTCATGCAAGCCAATCCTGGCGTGAATCCATCCACAGTTCTTGACATCCGAAGTATGCCTGCAAGGACGTACACAAGTACAACCGAAGCTCCAACCCTGGAGGAATACAAGAAGATTAATAAGGAACACATCAATGTCAGAGATTCAAAGACATGCCATCCGGCATCTTTTCTTACTCTGAACGGATATGAGACCAAGGATGTGTTGGATGCACACTACGAGATTGTCCGAAACCGGATGGGAGGCGTAGGTGAGCAGAAGGATCACATCGAAGGATTAAACCCCAACGCGGCATCTCTGGGTGTTGTCGTGTGTAAGTGGGGAAACATGGACAGGCCCCCTGTTCCAGCCGGCAATCCCAAGAAAAAGCTCAAAACTGAGAAAGGATTCGACTATCACCCTCTGATTGACATGTGTTTCAACAATTCTGCACATATTACCCTCGTAACCGAGGCAGGTGCCCTGTCAACAGAATACAGCATCGAAGTGATGCGAAAATTTGAATACAGAGGAATGTTGATCCACTCGCCGGCTAACGAGCCGCCAGCACCGTCAGTATATCTTGGCGTCAAGGGAGATCCGACCACGGATATTGCGCTCATCCATCATTTTTACAGGCACCGAACGGTGCGACCGAAGGATGGTGGAACAAGTCGCCAAATCTGGGCCGTACACGGCGCTGTGTGCAGGCTGACGTTTGGCTATCATTCGGTCATTCCTGAGGCCAAGGAATGGGTGCACCCGAACACGGGTCAATGCATGACTCGACAGGAGTACATCGAACTCATCGGGACAGACCCTCTCAAGGGTAAGAATCCTGATGACGATGGTCCACAGGACTGTTCGTACCTAACGCCAGATTCTTGGCTACAGTTGTCAGAATTGAATCCTTCTCCGGTCCTGTGCGAGTGGAACGGTCATGTTGAAGGAGAAGAACCTCGAACAGAGGATTTCGAGACTTATGCAGAAATCTTCGCAAACGAAGCTGCAACTGATCTTGACGAAATGTGGTGCACAAAAGGACCTTACAAGGTCGTCACTATTGCCATTGTGCATTTCAACTCCTTCATGACCCATAAGGAAACACAGAGACGTGAGTACGTAAATGCGTTCCTAGACGAGGTTCTTCCATTTAAACCAGATATTATCGCTGGAGACCTCAATAATATCGCAAGCAGACTCACCCTAAAGGGTGGCGATGTGCATCCCACAGCCTTTTCAGTCTCTCACTAGAGAAAAAGCTGGCTGCTTTCAATCACAAGACAGATAGGCACACACAAGTGCGATATGCTTGTGTCAACAACTCAGACCAGCACAGGCTGGCTCACGCCGATAGGCTCCCACCGGAGCCGAAGGCCAGATATGCAGACCTCGACTGCATTAACGCGTACATCTTGGACTGGGGTAAAACGCCGCACACGGCGACTCCGAGTCACAGAAGGATAACTCCTGCCGTCGAAAGGACCTATTGGGAACGGGTCTCAGACCGTTGGCACGAGGTCAACAGAACCAAAGAAATCGACGCCCGTCTCCACATAACGACCAAGGGCTATTACTCCACCTTTTCGACCACAGACCTGTGGCTTTCACCAACCGACAAAAATTTGGCACAGCCCCCTCGGATTCACAATCCAGCCGATGAGTACCAAGGGCAGGCACAACAGAACAGATGAACAGGTGGAGAAACTCGCTAAAAAGCGACAAGAGCACAATCAACGGCAGGCAGAGTTCCGACAGTCACAAGAAGACTTCACTTATACCGCCAGTAATTACTGGTATGACAAGTCACGACCATCAGGTCGTCATCACAACTATTCCAGATGGTGGGAGAAGTCACAGCCAAAACGTCCGAGTGAGCCGCCGTATCCTCCACCAGGAAGAGAGCGAGCATCCTCTTCATCTCAGCAACAAGATCTACCAAGATCTAGGTCCCGACCACCAAGACCAAACGTGGTCGAGAAACTCAATATGTCACTCGACGAACTTCAGGAAGTCGACGGAGAGCAATCACCGACTCAGAGTGACATCGAAGAGCACGAGTGTGAGACATCAAACCTGATGGATGCTCAGAGAACAGAGGAAGATGAAGAAGAATCCTCCAGCAGGAGGCGAAGAAAATCATCGCGTCCACCATCAGCACCTAGTGCAAAGGCAATCAAGACCGCTGCAGCAGCAGCAGGATTGTCAGGATGGTTCGGCCACTCCAGACGTGGAGGAGCGAATGCAGAGTCAACAGAGGTCAATCATTCCTCAGTGACTGATTCACTAACAAGTGAAGAATATTCAGTCTTCAGCATTGCCTGGAATATTTTCCTCATGCTGATGGGACTTCGGTGGCTGTGGAAGCAGCTCACAAGGGCTCCTGTTCAATGCATGGAGCGTCCGAAGTCGAAGGCAGCAGCCAAACAAAGTGCTCCATTCCTCGAACCCGAGGACGAGCCGGAGTCGAGAGACCAAACGGGACCCAACAGGGTTAATACAGGAGAATCAACTGAATTGCGACCAATCTGGCATACGGCAAGTAGCCAGTGCTATCATCTCTCTAGCGAATGCTATCAGCTTAAACAGGCAAGAGATAAGTCGAGAAAGGTTCTCTGCAAAACATGCTTTCACGCCGTCACAACGGCGGAGATTCGAAGAAACGATATCTTCAACAGAGGTGATACACGACCACGTGGCACCGAAAGAGACATCGACCGCCTCCAGGCCTATGAAGAATCGAGCAATATTCCTCAAATGAGGAGTTTGTTTCAAGATGCTCTTCATGCACAAATGGCCGAAGAAGCCATGGGTGTAACATACACCACGTTCTCGAAGAGCTCAACAGCTAAGGCTCGAGGTCAGGCAGCACTACCAAGTGCGAAGTCATCAATGTCTTCAGCAATGCCACCAGTGCCTTCCAAGGCAGCCGGTATCTCACCTCCTCCGAAACATCCGCCGCCAAAAGCCAAGACATCCTCTCAAGGATCGGTTTCAGCACCCTCGGCAAGACCAAAAGGTCGCACAAGGCGAGGCGGCATGAACAAGCGCATCCAGCGCAAGGCTATCAAGGCAGCCCATGAGCAAGGACTCTGCAATCAAGCAGATGCAGCTCTTGGTGAAACCAGTATTGGTTCGGCTACCAATCAGATGTGCAGAAACATTATCAACAGGCACATCGAGACAATCGATCACACTATCGAGTCAACCGAACAGTTCCATCAAAATATGCTACAGCATATCGAAGGCTTCGACGAGGAAGAAGTCTTCAGTACCGAGTTTATTCCCGTAATCGAGGTACTACAGAGAAGCCTTACAGGCGATGGAGCAATCGTCATAAATGACGAAGATATGACGGTAACCATGCCACTGCCGAGGTATACAAACATCGTCAATTATACGATGGAACTGAGAAACTCTACCCAGAGGGATAGAGACGAAAGAAAAAAACACATTGAAAAGCATGTCAATACTCTATCCAGAGTACAGATTCTAGTCACTGCATTGCAAAATGCAAAGAGGATCTTCAATCAACTCCTCCACAACTCGCTCGAAATCGAGAGGAGACACAACAATCTCCGGAATGTCCTGGAGAGCCTCTTCGACGATCCAAGTTCTGAGGACGACTCAGAAGAAGAGGAAGAAGAGGACGACGGACCACCGTCACCATCAACACATCAGCATTGGGATAACAGACATGCCAACGCTTTATCTCCGTCCGGAGACGAGTCAGAAACCTCGTGGCCATCTTCCGATGGACAAGCAAAGGCAAAGGCTAAACAGCCAGCATGTCCTCAAGGCTATCCCAAGGCAACCAGCTCACAAGCTGCACCGAAGGCTAAGGCAGGGCCAGAAACATCCGACCACGGATATGGCATTCCAGATGCCGCCTTCACCAGAGCTGAGAATCGGTTCCTTGGTATTCACTCTAGTAGTGAGGAAGACCATTCGGACCCGGATGAGCCTCATCCGAACGCCCTCAGCAAATCTTATGATCCAAACCTGGATCGGGCACAGAGGTGAATAACTCTCAGCAGCAGCACGAAAGGAAATCTATACTCTAACAAGAGTCCAGTGAGCTGTTGCATAATTCGACGTAGAAGTAGCAGTCACAGACCTGATCATGTACAGAAGATCTCTCTTTGACAAGACTCATGCTTGAAGACTCTAAAATGAGTGAGTGTGTACTTTTCATAACTAATGGAATATCTAAGATATCATCCTTTTCATGAGTCCATATTCCGCAACACTGAGTACAGTGAGCACTTTATTTGTATATGTGTGAACACGCAGCCATGCTTCCAGTAAAAGAAAATTAGTGTCTGTTTGTTTACTTAAACCTCTAAAGGGGTAGTACTTACAGCAATGTCTTGGTCGCATGCTCACATGTATACATTCCGCTGCTCGCTGGCTCAAGTGGTTTTACCGACTTGACAACAAGCTCTCTCTGCGTAGCAGAACAAACAACTGCTGTCCGTGTGCTGGGCGTTGCCTTAGATCCCACGGGACACAAACTGGTCATACACTCCCACAGGAGTAATCCTAAAGGGGTATCGGCTCACCCCCCCCCTTAGGGGAGACCCCTTTAAAGGGGGCCTTTAAAGGGGCTTAAAGGGGGGCTTCAAGGGGGGCTTAAGCCCCCTTTGTCAAAGGGGGTGGGGCCCATCCTCTCGACGTATGTCGATAGTCATGGACAATGGGGCTGGCCGATTGGGTCCAGTTTCCTTAATGGGCACGCTCTGAAGCCGATGGGGGCCATTGATCCAGCAGGCGATGCATGTCACTGCCGCTGCTCGGAAAATGAGATTCGAAATTTTTCGCTTTGAGATTAGATTTATGGTGTAGACGGCGCGGAGAGTACAATTTCAAAAAACGGGCTTTGTTGCGTTTAAGCTTCCCAAAAGCGATTTCGTGGGCATTTATTTTCTTCGCTTTACACCCTTTGTACTTGGAGGCACAAACCTCTCCGGGATTCGACCGCTCGGCGAATGCTTGCAAGGCCCACAGAGTTGGGAGACGGATTCGTGTGGTGTCTTTTTGGCACGTTCTGGCGCCATTCGCAGATGCCACTGTTCCGCGTGGAGCTGACCTTTGTGGGATTCTGGCGGCCTTGGCTGGTTGGCCCTTGCGAGTCCCACCTTGGGAAGCTGGGCATGTCCGCTTAACCGCATACAGATCCCAACTTGTGCATACCACAATCCCCGTGGGGGATGCCGCTCCCAGCTGCTGATTGCCCGTCGACCAGCGACATACGTCGTAGAGTCCTTCCTGGCATCGCGACAGCTGCTGTGGATACCTACGTGGAATTGTGGACTTGTGTGCACGATCGTGACGCAACAAGATCCCGGGGCTGACCGTTGTTCGACGGAAGTAGAACGGCGGCTGGAGCTTCGATTTTGGGCTCCACCGGTGGTCTTGGACGACGGCCTCTTGTTGTTGCGGATCGGTCGCTGAGGCTCCGCGTAGCTTGTGCTGAACGGCCAACACCGGCAAAGCCTGTGCGCCGCAGCTAGCTCTAGCTTCTTTTGGCTGCCGCTCTGTTTCACCGCTGTTTTCTGTTGTTTTGGGAGTTTGTGTTGTTTGTAGGGACCGAGTGCTACAGCCGTAGTCGACGAGGCCCGCTCACGCCAAATTTTCATCGCTTTACCCTTAGGCGATTTTGTGGAATGTCCTTAGTCTCCCCTCATTGAGCTTTTAAGAGTGGGCCGCGCTGAACGATTTTATGCGGCTTTTGTGTCTCTGTTTTCATGTTTCTGCATTTATTTTATTCGCTTAAACCCCTTAAGCGATTTCGTGTGGTATCTGCTTTTGTGTTGAAGAAGGCGTCTGTTCACGTTCTTTTTGTTGATTTTTCGCTTTCTACGGTTTGGGTTTGCAGAGGTTTTACGGTTTAGGCGGCGTCAAAGGCGCGGGGATTGCAATTTACAAAAAGCGGGGGGTTGGGGGCGCAGCCCCCCCATTTTCATGTCTTCGATTCTGTTTTATTCGCGTTTAAGCTCCCCAAAGCGATTTCGTGGGCATTTATTTTCTTCGCTTTTGAACCCTCTTAGGCGGTTCGTGTGGCATCTGCCTTTGTGTTGAAAGAAGGCGTCTGTTCACGTTCTTTTTGTTAATTTTTCGCTTTGTACGGTTTGGGTTTGGAGTTGAAGGTTTACGGTTTAGGCGGTGTCAAAGGCGCGGGGAGTTTGCAATTTACAAAAAGCGGGGGGGCTGGGGGGGGCGCAGCCCCCCCCCCCATTGAGCTTTTAAGAGCGGGCCCCGCTGAACGATTTTATGCGGCCTTTGTGTGTCTCTGAATATTTATGTTTCTGCTTCTGTTTTATTCGCTTTTAACGCCCTTAAGCGATTTCGTGTGCGCGTCTCCTTTCGTGTCGAAGAAGGTCCTCCTTCAGGTCTCTTCCTCAGGCCTCCTTTAAGCCTTTCTTCAAACCAATCCTAGGCCTGCCTTGAAGCCCTCCTGGGTTTAACCTGGGTTTGAACCTGGGTTTTAGCCTGGGTTAAACCTGGGTGCTTTAAACTTGGGTTCCAAACCTGGGTTAGAACCTGGCTTTCAAACCTGGGTTCAAACCTGGGTTATAACCTGGGTTTAAACCTGGGCTTTTAAACCCGGGTTCCAAATCTGGGTTAGAACCTGGGTTTCAAACCTGGGTTTGGAACCTGGGTTTAACCTGGGTTTGAACCTGGGTTTTAACCTGGGTTAAACCTGGGTTCATTAAACCCGGGTTCCAAACCTGGGTTAGAACCTGGGTTTCAAACCTGGTTCAAACCTGGGTTATAACCTGGGTTTAAACCTGGGTTTAACCCGGGGTTGAACCCAGGCTCGAACCCAGGTTTAACCCAGGTTAAAACCCAGGTTAAAACCCAGGTTAAACCCAGGTTTCAAACCTGGGTTCCCTGGGTTGTTGTTGTTGTTCCCCCCCCCCCGGGGGGAGGGAACCCAGGTTCAAACCCAGGTTCAAACCTGGGTTAAACCCCGGGGGGGACCAGCCTCTCCGAATCGCACAGTCTTCTGCGACAACCGCTTTGCACGCTTGCAGAAACAGCAGAACCATATGCATCAGTGAATGGTGTTTGGCTTTGTGCAAGAGCCCTCGAAGTATTCTGGGCAGAGACCCTGTGGTCGGACAGGTCCAAAACACGTTGGAAGAGGTCAAGTCCTCCTCTGACTTGAGACATGCCAGTTTGTGGTCGGGAAGTGTGATCGTGTCTGATCGCTGTATGGTGGCTGGAGGTCCAAAAAAAAAGTGCCATTGGTCGCACGAGCAGATCCACAAATGTCGGATTGAGTTTCCTCCGTGTTTGTTCTCAGTTAAAAATGCCTCCGCTCCAAACTGATCACTTGCAGCAAGGTTGATTCCAGCCCACCGCAACACCCAATTCTTTCGATGGAGGACTTGCAGTCATCGACCACGTCCTTGTCCATGAAGAGATTTAATCAACTGCCACCGAATGAATCCGCCTTTCGAAACGAAGAAGACAGAAGAGAGAAATGAAAGGAGGGATGAAGTGGCTTGTGACATTGATGGATTGCAACTTACCGCTTAATTGATTGTTTGATTGGCTGACTGGTTTCGTTCGGTGATTCGACTGGTTTGGACTTGAACATTGGTTTTGACGACTTGAATTTGACTTTGATTTGTTTTAGGCATCGACATTGTAAAAGTGTCATTGATTTCGGTTGGAACCGGTGGCCCAAAGCCGCATAGTTCCACGAAAAATTTTGACGTGCCTTTCCAGTATCGCCGCACTAGCTAGAACGGAGAGTCTTTGCACTGTGGGTTCAGAAAGATGCAGCTTTTACAGAAGTCGGGTGCTTTTGTTGTTGTGAACCCCTACGTGCTTTTGACCAAACAAAAGCAGACGGCAGGGTACGGCAGTGATCAATGTTGAAACCGAAAGTAAATATGTCAAGTTCCAAACACGAGAAGAAGCCAGACAGTCTACCACCAGCCATCGCATAGCTGCGCCATGCATTAAGCACAGCCGCGTGTTCAAGGGCTTTGGGTTTAGGGTTGGGTAAGGGTTTCGTTTGTCTTTCGGGGTTTGAGGTTTGGGGCCTGGTTGAGCCTCGGAAGTATGATGACAGCTGTGGCTTGCACAGCTTGATGCGATGGACCAAAGAATGCAAGCTCGGCCATTTACGGCTCCATTATTACATCTACGTGAGAAAGTCTATGGAGCCAGTTCCGTGTCGAATCGACGCTGTTGCTTTGCTTGGAGCAGTGTCATGTGCGGTGTGAATGTAGACCGAGACAAACCTTGTCGTGCCGACGCAAAGCTTCATTCCGGATACAAACCTTCAAAAGCTTCAAGGCCGAGAGGTGGTGTGATATGATTGTGTTGTTGACATCGGTGTTGATTTTGAATCTTGCGATTGATATTGATTTTGTTCTTTCTCTTGATCTTGGTATCCATACTGACATGGATTATCGCTGAAATTTCAACAAGTGTAGGCTCAAATTACAAGAGAACCACAGCGATACTGGCATTTTGGAGCAAAAATATTTTAAAATAACAAGACGTTTGATTTTCGAATCGAGCCGAATCAGTCGTCATCGCCATCCGCATGACACGTCGCGGACATTGCCAACTCGAGCATTTCCAGCTTCTTTCCGGCGAGGATGTCCAGATTCAGCAAGTTTTCCACCCGTTCCTTTTTCAAACGATTGTATTTGGGTTTTCGGGCTCGAAATTCAAGTTTCCCATAGTTTCCTGTGCCGATCGGAAAATTTATTTTTGAATTTGTGTGCAATGCTTTCTTTTTCGGTAACGGGGAGGCAGATTTTTGAGATTCGTCGGTAGATTCTTTTCCACCACTCATCCTCTTGCAGCTGCTGTGAATTGTCACATGCTTGGCGGTCCGCATCGATTCTCCAGCGCTTTTCACATTTTGTGAACCTGAACATCCGGCATTGGGTGGATACGGTTGGGCTGTCGCTGAGTCGGCATTTTCCTGGTAGCCGCTTTCTCTTGGCAAACACGCTTGGATAAGCGAAGTTTTCCGACGTGTGATCGGGCACGGGGAGAAGTCGTCAGGGTCAGTAACAGCCGGAGTGCGCGCCTTTACAGCATCGCAGCATGCCCACATCAAGCCGGACATGTTCACACGCACCAGATTTCTCAAGGCGGCTTGCATCGTGCTGCGAGCTCGATTATCCTTTTGCTTCGAGGCTCGGAATCTGAAGTATTTCAGTGTAATATGCAACCCAACCAGAATCATGTGCTTGCTATCCGTCGATACGCTATCCTTGACGAAGGCTTTCTGCAAAAGACTGTAAACTGTCACAGCACAACTGCACTGTCGATAGTCCGGGTGGCCGGCTTGAGCCCAGTGCCATCGGCTCCGAGATTCAAGGCCAGGCAATGGCGTGCGGGTTGTCACGGACCCCAACGGACGGAACTGACCCTTTTCTCGATTGAGGCTCATTGCTGCCGATGAGAGTTTTCATAAACAATGCGGCTTGCCATAATATGTCATGCGAGAGATTGTCCGTGCATCCGACTAGAACAGTTTGAAATCTTAGGTTGACAGCTATGTCGGTCAGAGGCCCAGCAGGACGACGAGGAATTGCCTCACGAGGTCGCGGATTCACGGCCGTTGTAAGGCCGTGCTCTTTGCGCCGACTTGCGCAAAGTTCTGGATCAGGAGCCATGGTGAAATACGAACTGCTCATGGTTGATTGCCGGACGAATCTAACGTGCAAGGAAAACCGGATCCTGGGCAGCTTGACCCAAGGTTCCACGGCGGAAGTTCGCTCTCATCAGGTGGGTCGGTCAAACCAGCGCAAAAAGATGAGTGACTGTGACAACCGAGCAGGCGGACGGCGATCTTCTTGATTCATTAGGAGTCCGCGCCACAGACCAACCACATTTCAGTGATGTGCCAAGCGATTGTCACTCAGGTGAAAAGAGTCGTCGATCGCACAGACAAGCAAAAGTACCTCTCGGACATTCTTTCGTGCCTCGTCCAGCAGTGCTGCGCTATGTGCTCCGAAAGGTTCCTTGAGCCAGACATACTCTGCTTCTCAGCAGCCTTCACACCGGCAAACGGCGGGGTCAAGTTCTGATCGAATGCCTGAAACAACGGTTCTGCCACTGTCTTGCTTGCATCGCTTATCATCGGCATTGCCGGCCCCTGTGAGCAGCGTGCCTATGTCAGCTGTGTCAGACTTCATGCTCTAGGGTGCAAGACTTGTTGAAGGTGCTCTTTGATCGTATATGATCTGCACAGTGCCGATCTCAACGATGTATGGCCCCGAGTGGTGCTGGACAGCTGGCAGTGCGACCCGGGCAGACTTCCTTGGTGCAGGTGGAGACTCTGATCAAGGAGCTGAAGGCACTCTTGATGTGCTGTTATGTGCGCCTGTCACTGCAGTTGCTTATCAGGTTGCTGAGCTGGGCCATGAGACAACTTTTGTGCTGATCTCATCTGTAATGGTTCGGAGCCCAGGCGAGCAAAGAGAGTCTTGGTAACACTAACTGTCTTCCAACCAATGAATGCCTGCCAAGGCATGGGCAAACACTCGAAAACAGTATGTTCCTTTGGCGAGCACCTGCCTGGGAATTGATGGATCGAGAAGGCTATGCTTGCAGATATTGCAGTAATGTTTGTTCGTGCAGGTCCCGAAGATGAAGAGGAAGGTGTGGATGCCGAAGTAGAGGCAGTGTGGGCAATCGTCCAACTGAATTGGTTGGTTCAAGTGGAACTCGCAGGAAGTGGAAGTCAAGAAGCGTCCAAAAGAGCTTCTCAGCGTTTCCATACGCGTATCTTGAGCTTGATTCGCCTCAACCGCAGATTGCTCAAAGATTCAGGCTGACAGATGCAGACCTGGAGCGGCGGGTGCCTACGGCTGCCTACGAGGCGAGAGTCTCGTTCCAAACTCGCTCGGATCTCGCAAGCAGTCGTGCAGGCTTGGAAGTACTTGGAGACGTTGGTGCTTTCACTGAGCCAAACCAGCATGGCTTGCCTGAGCTTCGCTTCTCGCAGTGTTAAGATGGATCTTGGAGAAGAAAGGAGGTAGAATGTCATGCCCTCTGCTCAACAGCCAGGTTCCAAAGCCAAGCTTCGACCACACGTCATTGGTGCTGGAATCTTGTATGGAAACGGCCTTTGCCTTGGTTCCAGGCGCCGGTTAGTCTGAACCTTGGCCAGACCGGCGTTGGTGAGGTGAAACCGTTTTCAACGAACTGTTCAAAGCTGCCGGATTCTGAGACGTGAGCGAGGTTCTAGTCAAGGCCAAACGAAAATTCTTGTTTGCTGTATTTGCGTGTAGCTCGTCGCAGCTGTGTGGCACTGTAGCTCTTGCATGTTTGTCTCTCCGGTTTGCCGCGTCTCGGCGTCTCGTGCCTCTGCAGAAGAATTAGCACGGAGACGCAAGCCGCTGTTTGCAGGGACTCGGACATTACTTCGGAACTGACGATCTTCAAGGGCAACAAACAATGAGAACAAGCGAGAGGCACTGAAACGAGCGAACAAAGTCCCGACGGGATCAACTGAAGTCGGAAGATGCTGAAATTTCAGGCACTCTTGAGGTTCAGAAAGCGCTCTGAGAGTCGCCTTGAACTCCAGCATGGCATTTTTGCAGGTCTCCGCTGAGAATGAGTGGGGCTGTCATCGTAAGAAACCGACGTGAAAACGGCTTGGCATCTGTAAACGGCTTGGCATGATAGGATCTGATCCGATGAATTGTTGACAATCCTTAGAAGGCTCTCGAGGCGTAAATGTTTGAACGGCTGCAAGGCCTGGTTGACGCAGCCCGTGCACAAGATCATTGCACCAGGTCTCTTGTGAAGGGACACAAATGACACAACGAGTGTTTTTGCTTCCTGTTTCTTTCGCAGGAGACAACTACATTCCTTGTGTACACGTGCGGGACGTGCCCGACTTACGGGGCACTTGCGTGCTAGTGTTTACAGAGGTTTTTCATGGACAGATGCAAGGTTGCTCGGCTGGTTCGCGTGGTCGTCTCCGACGCATCTCTGGGCTCGTACCTGCTGGTTCGGCTCTGAGACAAGACGAGGTTTTCGAATGGGCTTATCTTGAAACGTCTTCCTTCCTTCTCACATTTCGACCGTTTTGGAGCTCGGGAGCAATTTTGGTGGCTTCTTCTGGCGCAGCCCGTGAAGCGGTTCCTGCTGCTGAAGCTGGTGATGTCTACGACGATCGACGACCGACGAAGGCGACTGCTACGAGGTCACGACGACGGCTGTTGCTGGTCCGACTGCTGCTACTGCTACCGCTACTGCCACTGCCACTGCGACTGCGACTGGGACTGCGACTGCTACTGCCACTACTACTACTGCTACTACTCCTACTGCTACTGCTACTGCTACTGCTACTGCTACTGCTACTGCTACTGCTACTGCTACTGCTACTGCTACTGCTACTGCTACTGCTACTGCTACTGCTACTGCTACTGCTACTGCTCCTGCTGCTGCTGCTGCTGCTGCTACTGCTACTGCTGCTGCTGCTGCTACTGCTGCTACTACTACTACTACTACTGCTACTACTACTACGATTACGAGTATGACTGAGACAATGACTGTGACGTCGGCCACGACTATTACGATGTGCACGGCTACTATGCGACGATGACGACGGCGAGACGACCACCACTTCTCGTCTTTTACTTAGGGTTTGCATGCCATCATACTGTTTTCGGGGTAACACTGTTTTTTAAGGTTCGGGTTTGGCGTCAACGAACTTCTTTTGTTCAATTCGGTTGGTCATCACTCTTCTGTTTTTTCGGGGTAAACATCTGCACCCATCGCGTACTTCCTTGCAGTTTTTCGTTTCCCTTAAAGGTTTTGGGTGGGTCCAACATCTCCAATTCGGATGGGTGCTTGGGGTCCTGCCCCTTCTTGAAAAATGTAGTGTGTTCCGAACCACTCGTGCACCTTTTTCCGATGTCGGCTTGGCCATTCATCATTTTCGGCTAGGTCCAGGTTCTTTGGGAACCAGTCCTTGGAACAAGCAATTAATTTTGGGACTTCGTTTTGCTACCCATCATTTTAGGGTTTGGGACTTTGGGAGCAGGTCATTGTGCGGGTTGACATCGCAGCCTTCGCTTCGTAGTGAGGCCCTGTAAATCTTGTGGTTTTGTAGACCTATTGAGGCTTGGGTCCAACATTGGTTGTTGACATCTTTGGGTTTGCAAGCCATCATGCTGTTTTCGGGGTCACACTGTTTTTAAGTTTCCGGTTTGGCGAATAAGTTCAGTTGGCCACCACTGTTCTCTTTCTTCGGGGTTAGCATCTGCACGCATCGTGTACTTTTCGTTAGTTTTTCGTTTCCCTTGCAGGTTTTGGGTGGGTCCAACATCTCCAGTTCGGATGGGTGCTTGGGGTCTTGCCGCTTCTTGAAACATGTAGTGTGTTCCGAACCACTCGCGCACCTTTTTCCGATGTCGGCTTGGCCATTCATCATTTCCGGCTAGTTCCAGGTTCTTTGGGAACCAGTCCTTCGAACAGCAATTAATTTTGGGACTTCGTTTTGCTACCCATCATTTTAGGGTTTGGGACTTTGGGAGCCGGTCATCGTGCGGGTTGACATTGCAGGTGTGCCTTCCACCTTCGCTTCGTAGTGAGGCCCTGTAAATCTTGTGGTTTTGGAGACCTATTGGGCTTTGGGTCCAACATTTCGTTGCTTAGGGTGCTCACACTTTTCGTCGATAACTTTGGGTTTGCAAGCCATCGTGCTGTTTTCGGGGTCACACCGTTTTGAAATTTCGGGTTTGGCGAACAACGAACTTCTTTTGTTAAGTTGGGTTGGCCATCGCGTACGTCCTTTCAGTTTTTCGTTTCCCTTAGAGGTGTTGGGTGGGTCCAACATCTCCAATTCGGATGGGTGCTTGGGGTCCTGCCGCTTCTTGAAACATGTAGTGTGTTCCGAACCACTCGTGCACCTTTTTCCGATGTCGGCTTGGCCATTCATCATTTCCTGTTAGGTCCAGGTTCTTTGGGAACCAGTCCTTGGAACAAGCAATTAATTTTGGGACTTCGTTTTGCTACCCATCATTTTAGGGTTTGGGACTTTGGGAGCCGGTCTTCGTGCGGGTTGACATTGCAGGTGTGCCTTCCACCTTCGCTTCGTAGTGAGGCCCTAAATCTTGTGGTTTTGGAGACTTATTGGGCTTTGTGTCCAACATGTCGTTGCTTAGGGTGCTCACACTTTTCGTCGAGAACTTTGGGTTTGCAAGCCATCATGCTGTTTTCGGGGTAACACTGTTTTTTAAGGTTCGGGTTTGGCGAACAACGAACTTCTTTTGTTAAGTTCGGTTGGCCATCGCGTACGTCCTTTCAGTTTTTCGTTTCCCTTAGAGGTGTTGGGTGGGTCCAACATCTCCAATTCGGATGGGTGCTTGGGGTCCTGCCGCTTCTTGAAACATGTAGTGTGTTCCGAACCACTCGCGCACCTTTTTCCGCTGTCGCCTTGGCCATTCATCATTTCCGGCTAGGTCCAGGTTCTTTGGGAACCAGTCCTTGGCACAAGCAATTAATCTTGGGACTTCGTTTTGCTACCCATCATTTTAGGGTTTGGGACTTTGGGAGCCGGTCTTCGTGCGGGTTGACATTGCAGGTGTGCCTTCCACCTTCGCTTCGTAGTGAGGCCCTGTAAATCTTGTGGTTTTGGAGACTTATTGGGCTTTGCGTCCAACATTTCGTTGCTTAGGGTGCTCACACTTTTCGTCGATAACTTTGGGTTTGCAAGCCATCATGCTGTTTTCGGGGTCACACCGTTTTGAAAGTTCGGGTATGATAACTACCGCGATTTCGGGGTTAGCATCTTCGACCAATCTTGTCCTTCCTTTCGTTTTTGAGCCTGAGATGAGTGAGCGGTGTGGGGGGGGGCCATACACCCGTAAAGTATAAAGAACTGTGGTGTCTGGTTTTGAAACATTTCCTACAGCGACAGCGCCGGTTGAGAAACAGTTAATTGTTCGTGAGGGGGGGTCGATTTCTTGTTTTTGAAGTGCACCTTTTTTTAGCAAGAAAAACGTTTCGGGATTTGAGGGTACCCTGTATTTCTTAACCCAAATTTCTTAATTTCAATCGGCAGCAAATAAAGACAGTTTCAAGAAATGAGAATACATAAATTTTCAACGCCCGAGGCATCCCATTCCAGCAGGCGTGCTTCTACACTCGGACTCAGCAGCCTTCAGACTCCTGAAACGCCACCATATTCATCCGTTTTTTATCCAGCTTGTAGTCAGCCCTTACCAGAACCCACCAGAATATGAAATCGAGCCCCTCAATTCCTAAACTTAAGACATCGAGCCCCTCAATTTCTCATTTTGGTGGTTTTTTCCTTTTCTGGCAAAGCTTAATTGAAGCCCTTACAAAGCCTCTAAGTAATGCCCTCCAAAGCTGCCATGAAGGCCTTATTAAGGCCTTTTGAGCCCTGATTAGGCACGCCCAGAACCCACCAAAACAAGAAATCGAGACCCTCAATTTCTTAAATTTAAGAAATCGAGCCCCTCAATTTCTCATTTTGGTGGGTTCTGGGCTTGCCTAATAAGGGCTCAAAAGAGCCTTAACAGCAGCTTTGGAGGGCTTTCGAGGCTTTGTAAGGACTTAATAAGGGCTTAAATTAAGCTTTACCATACAGGAAAAAACACCAAAATAAGAAATTGAGGGGCTCGATTTCTTAATTTTACGAAATTGAGGGGCTCGATTTCTTATCTTGGTAGGTTTTGGTAAGGGCTGGTTACAAGCTGCGAAAAAATGGGATCGACATGATGGTGTTCAGGGTGTTTGAAGGATGCCATGCCCGAGCGGATAAGCACATGAGCTGGAATGGAAAGTGCGAGGGCTCGGAATTCCCCTGTGCTCATTTCTTGGTTTCCTTTGTAAGGGTTTGGCGCCGAGCTTTTGGAAATACGAAATCTACTCCCTGAATTTCTTGGTTTATTTGCGCGAACAACACCAGCGAAGACAACATGAGAAAGAGCAAAACAAGAAATTGGCACGCCGAGTCCAGGGTACCCTGGATTTCTTATGTTGAATGTGCGCATGTCTTGTATGTTTTATCGCACGGCTGTCCGAGGGGCTCAATTTCTTAAACCAATGATTTCTTAAGCAGTGCTGTTGCTGTAGTACAACAAAATGTTGGACCCGATCCCACAGCCTCAAGAGTAAATGGTGGCCGACTTTTCGAGGGAGGAGTAGGTCCCCAAAACCGCATACGGGGCCTCACTACGAAGAGAACGTGGGAAACCGCAAAAAGACATGAAGGCTTGCCGGCTCAACATTATTGCGGATTGCAATACACATCACTGAAATGTGTTCAGAGATGCTGGAATGAATCAGTCTGATCTCCAGGCCGTCGACCATTCGCGACTGACGCAAGCAGGAATCATTCAGGCCGAGTTGCGTGATTGAAGTTTGGATTGTGCAGCGTCGAAATCTGACATGCGACATGCGGCCGCAGGGAATCATCTCCCAGATGTCACACAGTCGAGATGTGTGTCTGCCTCAGAGCCTTTCCGTCGGCATGCCTTGCAATAGTCATTGCTGGAGGCCGGTTTGTCCAGCAGAAGATGTCGATTCCGAATTCAAAGAGGCCCCCTAGAAGTTCGTGGTGTTTATATCGTTTTGTTTGCTTTGTGGCTTGGATTTCCCCTTCAGCCTGCCTGACAGGTCATGTCGCTCGATCTAATTCTCGAGCCTTCTGCTCCTCTCAAGGCTGTTTCAGCTTGCTTGGCTGGAGAGCAGTTGCAAAGTTCAGGCTTTTCCATTGCTTGAAACTTTTCGACTGCCCAGTTGGATGGAGGACCCCACTTTTGGTTGGTGGTGCCGCGACGGGATGATCGCCAATATAGAGAAGGCCGTCGATCAGCTCAAGCTTCAAGTCATTAACTCGGTGCAGACAAGGTGGCTGCAGAGTTCTGCAAGTGGCGAAACCTGCGACCAATCAAGATGGTCCGCCAGTCAGAGCGAAATCAGAAGCACTCTTGTCCCTTTCTCAAACTCCTTGAAAGGGAACTCGCTCTTTCGATCACAGGTTGTTGTTGGCCCACCTGGATGCGGGGCTGAGCGCCTTTGCGAGCGGAACTGAGAGCGACTGTGGTTAACTCCAAGATACCTTTGCCAGGGGAGGATCATTTGTGAAGGGTGATACCGTGAGACGCTGAGACAGCGCAGAGCACAGGCCCGCGTTGCCAAGCACTATTTGCACGAGGAAGGGCACTCGAGCAGTGCACAGTGCAGAAATGTGTGCATACTGGCAAGACCAGTTAACGGACCTGTGGCTCAGGTATGAAGCTTTCAGGCTTTCAGGATCAGTGCATTTTGTTGCGAGGAGCCGCCGCATCTCACGTACCAGCAGATCATTGACGACGCATGCGCGGCACCAACCAAAGCAGCCCGCAAGCTTCGGAGAAAGGCCAGCGTCCGTGATTTCAAAATTTGGTGAGATTGGGCCCTTTGTGTTTTCGCTGATTAGGTGCAGAAGCTTGCGGCCGATCCAAGCAAGAAGCTTCCACTGCAGATAAGGCAGAGTCTGCACCTGAATAGGTATTGCAAAACTGCTTCTGGTATCGCAGAGTGCAGAAGGGTGGAGAGTGGTTATCAAGAATGGGATGATGTCCTTCTCCCTGAGATGTTTCGGCTTGTGCATGATGGCAGCCTGTACATCTTTTCAATTAGAGTCAGATTGCAGGACCAAGTTGGTGCAAAGCCGCCTCCTGTCGAACGTGTGTCCGATTCCTTGACAGCATCTTGAGAGGTTCCTCTCCTATCTCTGTCAAACTACAGGTCGCTACCGCGGCTATGTTCTTGAAGGCTACCCAACGACGTATGCTGAAGCTGAGGCGGAATGAGTGCTTCGAAAGATGCCTCCCATGATTCAATGTGGTGGCATGGGATTTGCTTGCATGCCCATGGTGGAGCTGAGGCGCTCTTTCTGGAGCAAGTCAAAGAGGGCGAAGAGGAGGAGGAAGAGGCAGTCGAGGTGGGTTACGCACATCTCCAATCAGCCATGCAGTGCGAGCATATCAGATGCCCATCGCATCATCGAGCTATCTCGGATTGGTCATAAACGTAGGAAATCTCAAAGTTTTCACACTTCCCATGAATTTGCCACAGGCTTGTAGTTCATGAGCTCTAGATTCTGCCGTGCCCTTCATGTCCGTGCCGAATGCATCAAACACCCACCTACATGCATACAAATCCCACACGTGCTGCCATGCGGCCAAGACGGAAATTATTCAGACCCTCGTGATCCATGCATGAGTCACAGTTCCAGGGAAGAGACTTCAATCTTATCGGAGCTCCCCAACTCGCTCATGGATCACCTCTGGCATTTTCACCTTCATCTTATTTCGTGCTGCATCATTCCTGCTGTTTGATGTAGCAACGCAGGACCCTCACCCATTACGACTCATGTCTTTTTTTGTATGCCATTTTTTGTCTGGCATACATGGTAGCATTACATATAATTTTAGCACTTGTCAGTTGCGTTACCACCAGCACCATCATCACCATCATCACCATCATCACCATCATCACCATCATCACCATCATCACCATCATCACCACTATCACCACTATCACCATCATCACCATCACCACCATCACCACCATGATGATGATGATCATCATCGCCATCTTTGTTTTGCTAGAATGCAGAAGCTATCGAATCAGGGATCATGTGTAGACATTTGCGCCTGTACACAGGAAGCTGACGATGGCGATGAGGATGTGGAGGAAGAAGAAGAGGAGGAAGAGGCCGGACGGACTGCCCATGAAGTCAGAGCTTGTTGCCGCAACGAGTCGTCGCTGCGAGGGTAAAGCACCTGCTCTGAGAAGCCACGGTATCCTAGCTTGGCTTGAACGGCTTTTGAACCGAGGGTCATGATGCCTTTGTATTCAGGCTTGAGTCGGCTTTGGTCCGGTTTCGTGGAGAAGAGCATCTCCATCAGATGAAGGTGCTTCAATGATAGAATGCTATGTCATTCGCTTTGCCTCGGTGATGACGAGTAGCGTTGTTGGCGCTGGCTTCGACCTGGCGATGCGAGGATTTGCTCCCATGAGTGGTTCCTCTTAGGTACTAAAGGATGAGTACATCTCGACATCTCGCGGTGACGACATTGCCGAAGTTGCTAGACAAGGAGACTTCGGCAGACGATTTTGCAGCTGGCTGGATGTGTCACACACGAACACATCAGAGTTCTTGCTTGAAGCGGCAGCGAGCGAATCAAAGCAGTCTCTACTCCGATAGGTCTTGGCCATGTCGCCACAACACGAGGGCCTTTTTGTGGTCCCCTTTTCGTGGCCCTTCTTTGCAGCCTAACAGCAGTCGCTGTTGGCCTCTCAAGGGCACATCCACTTACCTGATGATATTTTTTTGTTGGAGCTGTTCGTGAACACTAGATGTTGAAGGAAAACGCGGAGTCTGCGCCCAAAGAGGAGGATGAGGACGAAGAAGCCGAGAGGCATCTTGTTTCGCATCAGCCAGCATTCGTGACTCTTGGATAGCTGAAATAGAACTTCCTTGGCAGAGCAGAGTTGACTTCGTGGCATCCTCCTCAAAGAAATCATGAGGCCCAAATTTAAAGTCGCAGAAGGTGTGGTTCCAACCTTACGCGTGTTACTCTCGTTGGTGTGCATGCAACTTCGGTAACCTGCCGAGGTTCCAGAATATGGCGTTCTGATACGATCTTCAGAGCTACGATGCAAAGTAACCCTCTCAGAAGACAATGCTTCCTTTCTCGTCGCTCTCATAGGTGTAGACTGAAAGAAAGGCTGCACGTCTATGGACCGAGGCAAGGATATTCGACGGTGATGCCAAAGGCCCAGCTTCCGAAGAGGATTGTGCAATGGGTTGAAAGATGTCCTGCACCGGGTTTGAGCGTTGATCTTGTCAACGCAGGACTTCAACCGGGAAACGGCAGAATATCGCACTGCGAACCTTGCAGAGGATCTGGTGTTCGTTATTCCTGGCTGCTGCAGCTGTAGACACTGCACCCCGGTGATGCAACAGGACGGAACTCCGAGTACTGCAGAGTTCTTTCTGGAGCAATGTGGACTGTCAGTTGGTAGCTTGGACCAGGGTGAGTTGGTCTTGAGAAGCTAGGAGACAATGGCCGTGCAAGCACCTCTGATCTCTGAGATGTTGCCCATTGATGTGGACAACTGCAGCGAGGAAGAGGCTTTCCAGGTTGGACGGATTGACACCCGCCTTGTTTTGACATCAACGTTCGTCTTGTCGAGGCCGTTCGTATTCACATGGAGTCCAAGGGTCAGTTTTTCAACTATTTGAGGCCGTTCTGAGACATGTCAAGCTAATGTGTTCCAAGTCAGTTTGGCAGGTCCGAGGAAGATCTCATGCGCGAAGAGCAGGAACAACAGGCGAGGCTCGAGGAGGAGAAAGACGAGCAAAAAGCACGAGAAAAGCAGGACTCTTTAAACGGCGAATGGTGTTGTGTGTGCTCCCGTCTCAAAGCAGTGCAGCCAAGCCTTGACAGACAAGCTCGAACCGATGGTGTGGAATTTCAGCATACTTGGAGGAGCTGGTGCAGAAGGAGGCTGCATTGCGCGAACAACGCGCTGATGAAGAAGAGTCGCGGCGCAGGGCAAGCCTGCACAGTGCATGCTGCATGAGAACTTGCATCGTCTGAACACTAGCGGGTTGTCGACCATCGCATGGCATCTGGATATGCAAGGTCATCGCGCGCAACGAGGCTGCACACTTGGAGGCGGAGGCACGGATGTTGGTTTTTGATTTCACCAGTGGCCTTTGACAATCGTTCCTGCGCTGGACTGCTAGACAAAGTGCTGCAAATCCGAATGATTTTGGAGGTTTCTGGCTCAAAGCGAAGAGTAGCGAGTTTACTGCTCGTTTTGCAAGTGCACGAGAACCTCACACTCACATGGCAAGCAGAGTAAAAGAAGGTTCGTACCAGCGATCTCTGGACACGGGAGCTGTAAGGACTCGTGGTAACTCCAGACTTGCTTCCTTGCAGATCTCGCGGCAGGCGGTGAATGGCACCGCTCTTGACTGCTGAACCTAAGCAGCCAAAGCAGACGTGCCCGCGAAGCTTCAATGTCAACGAGGAGCTAGTCGGAGTGTCGCAGAGCGACAGTTGCTGCAGCATCTGCAGCCAATGGACCCAATTAAAATTCTGCTGCGATTGTTTTAGTGGGGTTGGTAGATTCCAGGTCGGGCGGGCGCATTGTAGTGGGTTCTCCTTGGATCAGAGAGATTCGCGTCCAACTAGAAACAAGAACATCAGCGTTTCCGGGTGAAGCATCTTTTGAGACCCATATGCACTGTCCACATGCGAGGTCGAACACTCAACAAGTTCGTGTGGTTCTCTAGAATTCGATAGTCTCCTGAAGTCTTCGACTGTACTCGGCTCATCGGTTTCGCGACGGAGTCGGCAAACCATCACCAAGGTTTTCATGCTGAGCTAGTGGCCAGTGATGCAGAGCACAAAAATGCATGCAAAGCGAAGAACTTCGCCAACAATGAGAGCCAGAAGCAGATGCTGCTGATGCTGCAGGCGAGTGCAGCCCTTCAGACCTTCTGCAATTCGCTTATTCACTCCGATGTTTCTACGCTTCTTCTGGAAGTGTGTGAGTGGGATGCGCACAGTTTCACCCAGTGGTCAATGTATCAGAGAGCCGCAGAATCACTCTTGGACTTGTTGGCCATGCCTGCGGTGTGTGCTCTTGCAGATGCCTACGGACGGCGACCTTTGCTTCTGCTCACCGGACCTTTTGAACTCTGTGGCTGGTCTCTGCTTGGGGCGCTGGTACCTCGAACTCTCACTGCCAAGCCTCTCATCGCTTTCATGAAGGCTTTCTCATCGGTCACAAACACGGCATTTCTCACCGTCAGCAGCTCTGCTCAGTTTGACTTGCTCGAAAACCAACCGAAGGCGTTGGCGGAGGCCCTCGCTGCCGGCCAGTCCTACGTCGGCCTCGCCGTCGTCTTGGCTCCCTTGCTGTCGCTTCCTCTTCGGAGGAGCCTGGGAGCGCAGGCGCCCTTCTGGGTTTCTGGTGCGGTGAGCGGCCTGGTTTTGGGTGCCCTTTTGCTCCGAGTGCCAGAGACCCTAAGGCCCCCGCCCCCGCCCCAGCAAACTTCTGGTGGCCGCCGCAGAGCCATCGAGCTTCGCAAGCTGAATCCGCTTGGATCGGCAACGCTCCTGTTTCGGCAGGGCTCTAATGTGGCCCGGCTGGCCATGATGTATTCGATCCAATCCGTGACACGGTGTGTGGATGCTTACTTGCACACCTTCATGGAGCTACGACTTGGCTGGGGGCACACCCAGATGTCCAAGCTTCTCAGCTTTTGGGGCTTTTGTGTTTTTGTCGGTAGTAGTCTACTTCGAAAGGCTTTGAAGCATTTTTCAGCTCGAAGCATTGTGCTTGCCGGCACTCTCTTCAGTGCAGCCGACCTTTTTTTGCGAGGGCTAACGCATCGTTGGTGGCACCTGCCAGCGGCGCTCGTCTTGGGGCTTCCGGGAATTTCTATCGAGTCTGCCATGAGAGCAATGTTAACAAATGCCGTGAGAGACCAGTGTGGAGCGGCCCTGGGGACTGCGGAGACCCAGGCAGCGCTGAAGATGCAGCAAACGCTGACATGTGCTCTGATAGGCTCACCACTCATCGGCCAAGCATTCGCCTCGTGGCTGCGTCGGCCGAGAGTCAGCAGCGGCTTTGTCGCAACACACTACGTGATGGCAAGCCTTTGCAGTCTTCTGGCGCATGTCTTGCTCCAGTCTTATGTGCCTGCATAAGTTTTGTTGGCAACATCCTCTGAAATTGATGTGTTGAGCGAAAGGCTCACAGTGATTACGTCGCAGAGGTTGCACAGTCCATGGTCGTCTAGACCAATGTACAGATTAAAGCTGTGTTCGCTGCTAGATCAAATCCGTGCAGGGGCATCCTGGCGAAAGAACTCCTGCATTTAAGTGTGGGCTTCACGAAGCTCATAAGGCACTGCAACAACATGAGACGCTGTCGTGAGGCGCAGCCCCTCCGGCAATATCTGATGCCATTCCGACATGGTTCCACTGGGTGCAAGCCTAAACGAGCTGGGACTGCCGACTGCCAGGGCGCATGTTGTTCCAACTCTTACAGCTGGCCTTACCGAGGCGGGTGTTCTGTTCTCAAGCCCCAGATTTGCCCTGTGAGTGATATTAAGATCCCAAATGGTACTACGATGCTGGATCGACCGTCCAGTTCAGTTCGGATGCAATCTGTTCGTGCCGGTTTCAGAGTTCGCGTTAGTTGCTTCCATGTGTGCCAACTCGCAGCAATCAGTTTTTCAAAGAGGGTTGGGTTACTCGTTTTGTAAATCGGCCTTCTGCCGGCTTCCGCATTCAGCTCCAGTTTCTGAGTCGGAGTACAGCCGTTTCGGTCGTGTCCTGTCAGGTTTGCAAGGAACAGCCGGAAGACCCAATCGAGTTTCTGGCACAGTACTTGCTCCTTGGTCGAGTTTAGGCCTTGACATCAGCAGGGCTGGATCTAAAGAATCTACAGCATGTGTCGATTGGCTGAGGTTTGCTCATGCGCAGGACCGCATTGGCTGCTTTCTCGCTTGACCAGAGCTGTTGAACCATAGTATGCAGGAGGTGCAGTCGATTGAGAGCTGAATGATGCCCATGACATTGGCGTTGCCGTAGTTCCAAGGGCTGTGCAAGACGCACGGCTTTGTTTCACAACTAGCCATCGGGTGAGTCTTTATCCGCAACTGCTACAGCCTCTACAGTAGGGCAACTGGAAGTAAGGAACTACTGAACAGGCACATCTGTTTCTCAGTTGGCGAAGTGGCTTGGTTTCACAAGTCATGGATTCTCAGGTGCTGGTTGAATGCCATCCGCCTGAGGCGTAGCACGTTACAAAAACAGAATCGCCCGTGCTGGAATTCAAGTACATGCTGGAGAACAGCTTGCAAGCTGACTTGAGTTTTCATTGTTCGCCAGGCTCAGCATGTGGAATTAACTTGCGCCGGTGTGTCCTCTGCGGATGCATGCAAAGGACGTGTTGCGAAACAAGGCCTGGGAAAGTCTTCAGTCTTCTCGCTCAGAGTAGACAATTGGGCGCCCTATTGCCATTGTCGGCGTGGAAGTCGGAGGTGGAGCTCTTCTCGCAGAATGAGGCGCCAACTCCGCCGTCGGCGAGGTCTGCGAAGGCGAGGACCCGCCTCTTGTGCCTGTGTTGTGCCTGTCATTGTTAGGCACTCTGCCAGCTAAGAGACTGCTGTCAGGAGTTCGGGGTTGTCATGGCGGCTCTTGGACGTCGGAAAGCCTGGCAGGAAAGCTTGGGTTTGTTGGTTCAGGCAGCCGGGGACAGCATCAAACTCAACGTGATCTTGCTCAACTCCGTGATTTCCGCCTGCCAACGAGCTGCGAGGTGGCAGGCAGCACTCAGTTTGGCAGTTCATGCCTTCGAGTGGTCACTTCAAGCAGACATCGTCTCCTACAACTCGGCAGCAACAGCTTGCGCTGCTTGTGCTAGCAAAGTTCCTGCATTGTCCTGGCAACTGGCCTTGGCCACTTTGATGTGTGCTGAGAACAGCCTCCTGCAAACAGATGCACGAAGCTTTACAGCCATCATGCAGGGATGCACTCGGCTTGGGGACTGGCCGGCATGCCTAGTTTTCCTTCGATCTATGATGGGCAGGAAGCTAGATGTCGATGCATTTGCATGTGGAGCTGCAGTCTCGGCATGTGACACGGCAGGGCAGTGGAAATGGGCCTTGTACCTGCTGCAGTCGTTTGGGATGAGTGCCGGGACCGGCAAGGCGGGTAATTGGCAAGTGCCTGTCGCAACCGCAATGACAACCTGCGGCCGTGCCAGCAAGTGGGAGTGTAGCTTGCAACTGTTGCAAGATGTGGAGGCCTCTTGCACACCCAACGTGGTAGTGTTCAGTGCTGCCATCAGTTCGGCCGAGAGAGGATCATTGTGGCAAGCGGCATTGGGGATCATGATCAGGATGGGTGCATCACTGATTCTGCCAAATGTCATCGTTTACTCGACTGTTCTTGGTGGTCTGGAAAGATCGGGAAATTGGGAGATGGTGTTTGACATGCTTGCAGACATGTTCCATGCCTCTGTGGCACCGACATCTGTCACATACGACGTGCTTTTGCGGACTTGCCGGCATGCGCTAGGGTGGCAGCATGCTTTTCACATTCTGTACTCAATGATGCCAGCCTCAAAGGTCACTCCGACCTCGAAATCAATCAATGCGTTATTGGGTGTTTTGGAAGCTGAGCTTCAATGGCCGCTATCCATCCACATGCTGAATGCAAGTGCCATGTGTGATATTGCAAGCTACAGCATTGCTGCCAGTACCTGCGAGAAGAGCAGTGCATGGCAAGCTGCGGTAGCGATTTGTGCACGAGCAGAGAGTGTACACCTAAAACCTGACGAGGTCTTCCTGGGAGTTCTTATTTCAGCGTGGGAGAAGGGCCGGGCCTGGCAAATGGCCATCTCTACCTTGATGATGATTGTTGAGCAAGTGGTGCAGCCTAGTGAGATTTCATTTGCTGCTACATTGCGTGCATGCCAATCCTCTGGATGCTGGGAAGCGGCGCTAAGCCTTCTTTGCATCGTGCCGAATTCAGATTGGAGCGAGAGTGGACTTCTGAACCCCGTCCTGGGAGCATGTGCTTCAAGCCATGAGTGGGAAAGGGCACTATCCTTGTTTTCAACAGCAGGCGCCCTGCAAGCTGACGTGGTGACGCTCACAACGGTCATGTCGGCTTGCGAAGCCGGCTTGAAGTGGCAAGAAGCGATCGCCGTGCTTTTCGAGGCCGTAGGAGAATCCGTGCTGCCAGATCCCGACCCCACCGCCTTCAACGTGGCCATCTCCAGCTGTTCCAAAGTGCAGAACTGGAGGGCGGCTCTGGCTGTGCTGAGCTCCTCATTCTCATCTTCTGAGCGTTCTTCGGGTCGTTTTCCGGATGTGATTTCCTACAACGCCGTCCTCGGCTCTTGCAAGCAAAAGGAGAGTTGGCGACAGGCACTCGCTTTATTGCAGGACATGTCACATCGAAGCCTCGTGCCCGATCTTACGACCTTTCACGGCATGCTTGAAGCTTGTGCTTCTGGCCAAGCGTGGGAGCTGTCACTGCATGTCCTTCACCAGCTGGGGTCCTTAAGACTTCCCACCGGAATTGCCACGAACTTGGCCGCATCCGCGTGCCAGCAAGCCACAGAGCACAACAGAGCAGGAGCTCTGCTGCAGTCTGTCCTCGATGTTGCCTTGACAGGGTGTTCGGATCCTGTCACTTTGAAGGCAGCACTGGACGTAGCCGAGGCTGGCTACTCTGGAATTCAGGTCATGCCGTGCCTGGAAGCTTTGACTAGATGGGCCAAGGATCAACTTGCATCCGTCGTCCAGCAGCAACCGGGACAACTCATGAGGCAATCTTCTTCAGATATGCAAGAATCAGGCCAGGCAGTGGTGGCATCAGAAATTCTGCAGTGGCATGGTCATGTTCCTGGGCAGTTTTGGGCCGAGTTTGTCAACGTTGTTGGAAAGCCAGCCGAACGCCAGTTGAGGTTGTTGTGCAACCCCGAGCTGCAGCGAGATAGGAACCAGGCTAGATTGCACGCTCCCACCCTTGAGCGGCAATTCGGCTTGAGCCCGCTCTTTTCGCAAGAAGTTTTGCATTGCCTCGGAATGCGTGACCCGGAATCGATTGCGACGTGGCTTGGGTATCCACGGACTGTGGCCCGAAGATGCTCACAACACGTGTCCACAGCAGCTGATCCAACATCGAAGCACTTGGCTGCATGGGCTTCATGGACGTTGCTTCATGAATCTCCAATAGCATGCCGTTCTCGTTGTCATGGGCATGCGGTCTCGGACGAGGTAGTGCAGATGCTGTGCCCCGTCCAGGTTCAGCATGATCGCAGACCTCACGCGGAACGACAGCTGCTGGAAGCTTTAGCAGCTACTTTACGACATCGAAGCTTCAAAAGATAGAGTGTGATCGAGGACTGACAGAAAGAGTGCTGTGTTCATGGATGCCTCAGATGATGCTCTCTTTCGGATCAAACCTTTCAACTGGTTAGCTGTGGAATTCAATGTTGTAAGAGACGTGTTTTTGGGGCCGTGCACCTGACATGGTAGTGCTTCGCTCAGCCAGTCGACGAGCATTCATGAGCATTGAACAGAGCGAGTCAATTTAGCGGCACCGCTCTGTTCTGTCTAAACCCCTTGGGAACCTCTTGACATTGTTCAATTTTTGGTTGAGGCCGGCGATACAAGTGACCTCAGCTTGTCCAACAAGGCGTGTTCAAGGCGGAGAAGAGCTACTGCTGTGTTGCTTTATTGCTGGAGCAGGTGGTTTTCCGTGGCGTCCCTGACAACTGCAGTGCTGAGGACAACATGAAAGGTTTATGGATTATGCCATCATTTCACTGTTGTGTGGTGGTTCTTCAAGCATGCTTACACTTGCGACTTTTGCTGTTGTCATGTGCTGAACCAGCAGAGTAGTTGTGATGCTGCTGGTGGTGGTGATGGTCGTGATGGTTGGGGTGATGGTTACGGTAGAGATTTGCTATGCACATGCATCACATCAGTGTCTAGTAGAAGAAAAAGTGATCGGCTGTTGTGCCTTTTGCTAGAAACCTGGTATGAAGTACCGTCTAAACACAAGCAAGATCAAGAGAGGGGCTATGTCAACACGGCAGACATCATGCAGTGCAGTAGCGAGTCTATCTGGCATTGTGGCTTGCTCTTACGCCAGCTTCCTGGGCTGCCTTTCCCCAGATCCAGCATATGTCATGCGCCGCCATTGTGGGACCATCCCCAAGGGCTGCTAAGGGTGCCGCTGGGTCAACAGGGTATTTTCAAGGTTGCCGAATTGAGGATATGGCCCAGCGGCACAAAGGACATGTTAGAAGCCAAAACTAAAGCATAGACCATAGATAACATGAAATCGACAGTGAAACTGTGAGAAGAAGATCTCTATAGATTAACCTATCACGACGACAAATGAAACCCATACCAGGAATGTACAGAAAAGGTGCCCGCCAAACGTATTAACCACAGGACGTGAGTCCGAACTAAACAAGAACGCGTATAATAGCAAAACCGGCTGGCAATAAAGGAGGATGAATCCGGCACATGCAAAGTCATCGAAGCTACATGTCACAGTCGTTCCATGCAGGGCACTGCGGCACATGTTGATGATGACTCCTTTCGAGATCTGCCGTCACCGCCCGGGGCCCATGCCCATATTGCTACAGTGCTTGCCTCCCTGAATTCGCTACCCGGGATCCTTCTCCGGTTCGGTGGCCTTTTGGCTTCATTTGTCCGATCCTCGTTTGCAGATGGTGCACGTATCGCGCTAACGTGCCACGGCACGGCCCAAAGAAATTTCTGAGTGCCCTTGTGCCGGACTTTGAACATGTCTTGCACATGTTTCTGTGATGACGCCACTCGTAGCTTGTTCGGCCCTTCCTCGCACCCGTCTCAAAGAGAGGAAATGAGGGCCACGTCCACTGGGAAGATCTGCTCCTTTCAGCTGCTTAGCGGCTCTTCTTTGGAGCATTTTCCGTGGCACGGTCGTTTCCCTGCGGAGAAACAATGTCACGGTGTCACGTCCTTCGCAAGCTCTTTCTGATGCCTACGGAGCAACTGATTCGGTGTAACAAATTTTGGCAGCTTGCAGCTTGAGCGGCACAGCAAGCATGCTCCAGGGAAGCTCGGAAAAATCGAAAATTGAGACGGCAGGCTGTAATCACGGCAAATCCGTTGTCAGGTATGATCGTGGTTTTGTTGACAAACATGAACTTACGTGAACGGAAACGTGTTTCGAGTGTCTCAGCATCTACCATGGAAGAGCTTTCTGCTGCACACCCGTTGGAGGCCGAACATGATCCAACAAGCCAGTTTGTGTGACTGCAGCATTGGTAGCAGGGTCAGGCTTTCAGTGGCTTCCGAACATTGCACCCAGGCCCGTTCAAGTGCCCGGAGCTCCAACCCTACCCTATGAAAAGTCCTGGCAAGCATGACCACGCGGATGCTTGAAGTTCCCACCCAGTCATCAGTGCCGCCTGCATCATCACGACGTCGACGACGGCGGAGGTGGTCGTCGTCCTGGTGGTCGTGATGGTGGCGGTGGTGGTCGTCATCAACATCATCATCATCATCATCAACATGATCATTGTCATTTTCAATATCATCATCCCCGTTTACTGAACCCAACGAAATATGCAGTCAAATGTGAAGGCTAGAAGAACGGAAAGAAAGTTTCACCTTCGCGCCCGCAGAGAACGGAGACAGCTCGTTCAGCGTTGAATGGACATACTTCAATGACGTGTCTGTTTTTTTGCAGCAGTGGCCAGGATTGTCCTCCTTGTTTCTTGCGTGGTTCTGATGTTGCTGATGGTGGCGGCATGTAAGGTTGCGATTGTGCTTGCAGTTGTCGTTCAGGACATCTCAAATCTTTTGCAGAAATTCGGGTCTGCATCTCAAGCAACTTGCAAGTACCACGACTGTTTCACTTCGGCCGCTGCTGGCTTTTGCCGTGTATGCTGGCTGAAAACGAGGCCGCTCGAATGCATCTGCTACGAGAAAGGCCGGGCCGCCCTGGCCAAATCCAGTTTTTTGTGTCACACCAGCAAGTGATCCAAGGAGCTGGCAGCGGCATTGCAGAATACCTCTTCTGCGGTTCTGCTGAGCGTGTAGAGAAGGAGTCCAGCAGGCCACGCCATTTGAGTCTGAAAGCGGTGCCCGATGTCGTTGCAAGGCCGGACTCTCCACTTCAGTTGGCAGGCCTTGCGGTGCTAGGAAACTGCTGTCGTCGTATGGGTCGCAACAGGAGGCATAAATCGGACGGACCGCGGACCGGACCTGTTCTACCGTGTTGCACAAGATCCCCTGTGATGACCAAATCTAGAACCATCCCCTTTCAAGGGCACACAGGTGGTATGGGCTTTGTTGGCGTGGGTGAAGTGGAGGCGGTGTGCTGTGAATGGGGACTGGCCAGACTTCAAGCTGAGACGAACAGATACAGTATGCCATAACACGATTGGCAGCAACCGTTATTTGCCCACCCTTTGCCAATCTTCCTCAACTGGCACGGCTGTTCACAAGCGTCCGCACGTTCTCCAAAATCGGTGTCATGCTCGAACCATGCACCACATTTTGCAGTCATCTTTTGCGATGGGTTCGTCAAAGGCAACCGTGTCCATGTTCTGCGGGGCGCTCCGCGGTGGCCAGGAAGTACAGATACAGGCCAACTCTTTATGTCAAGACGCGCCTGAGTCAGAATTGAAGCATGTGATATCAAGGTGCTTTCCAACAAGTTCTCGTGACACCGACGCCGAAGACGGAGTCTCTGGACCGTCTAGAAGACCGTGTTTTACGAAGAGACCCACGAAGTGCTGCCAGTGTGCAAGGACGTGGTCGTCTTCCGAGGACAGAGTTCGGCCTCGGGCATTGGCCTAGTGGCAGAGATGGTGCTTTGACTTCAGCAAGTCTTGTCTGCTTGCCGACCGACCGAACATCAAATGCTGGGGGGTCCCAGGCAAAGACGAAGACGACTTCGTTGGTCATTTGGGACCGGCATCACAGGCCCAGAGACGAGCCCAAGGCTGGCAGCAAGTTAGCTGAGATTGCCCAGCAGCGGCGTGTTGGCAGTTTCTTACTGAACTGCGCTTCCTAAGACATTCGGATTTCACTCACTAGATGAGTATGCTTTCTCGTTTCCATGCCAAAAAGGTGTCCACTCTGCAGAAGAAAATTTACACGGAGGTATTCGCAGAGCAGGAGTCGCACTCTGAGAATCGGTTTTGACAACCCTTGCTGATGCCAGTTGCAGACATAAGAGTATGTGCAGCCAAGGCCAGACAAGGATGTCATGAAAAAAGCAGGCGACTTCTTTTCAGTGCGGATCTTGGCTGTTCAAGACCCGATATGCTGGCGCAAGCGTTGCTTGCGTTGCTTGCGCGTGGGCCGGGACCAAGACTGGTGCTCCGAAGTGCGCCCTCGTGCCCCTTGGCTGTGTTAGGTCACGGGCATGCTGGAGCCGATTGAAAGCATGAACCAGGCACCTTGCTGAGGAGAAATACAAGGTGGAGGCAGCAGTGGAGCGGCCTTTGTCACAGGCAGGTGTTCGATGTTCATCATTTATTTGGTATTGAGGTGAGACTTGGTGCTTCTCTTCAGGTGAACGACCTTATGGATGCCTGCCGACACAACCATTTGGAGACCATAGCTGGCTTCAATGCCTTCAAAGTCTACAAGTACTTTCCTCGGACGACTCTGGGTGCTGCCAGCAATCTCTACCCGAGCTCAGCAGCGGCAGGCCATGGCTTCACGCGAACCGGGCGTGTACGTTCGTCCTCATTCCGCCCAAGCTGTGTCGGGGCTCAGCTGAGGCACATGTTTGGAGTGTGCTTCGAAGCTGTCAAGGCCACGAGTGGGACGATGACATCGCCACCTGCACAGTGGGGTGCCATCCCCGCCAGTCAGGGTCGCTTCGAAGATGTCGGATGAGTCTTCGAGAGGTCCAGGAGGATAGTTCGTGCTGACCCGGTGCGACTGCCGCTTTCTTACAATGTCAGCATGAAGCTGAAGATGCTGATTTCACCAGTCTTCCGTAGCTTTCAAGGCCAGACGGATCTGGCTGGACTATGGGACTTCAGATGGTCCACTCTTCTGCCAGCGTCAATGCTGCATTGTGCTCAGATAGCATCTGCTACAGTCTACGAATCTCATGGTTTCCAGACAAGGTCCTGGCCTCAACGACAATCCACGACTTGGTGACAGCAGACGATGCGACAAAGACCGATTGCTCGTAGTGCACATCTTCCTAGCCGTGCATACTGCCGGTGCAATCGACTCATGCTCTAGCAAGTCCTCTGAACAACAACTTATGGCTGCAGTCAACTTTCACCCTCGAGGTGATTCTCTCACGGTTTCAAGCCCTTGATGCTAGTCGCAAGTGATGTTGTCAGGGCCAGGGCTTAGGTTAGGTTTCTTGGTGCTTTGTGTTTTTCTCATCCAACTGAGCCTGCGAACACCGTTATTTGTAGTTTAGGCTGGACATCAGCTCTGCAACTGCCTTCGCGCCAACCGCAGGAATCTTCTAGCAGGTCGATGCATAGAGTTGACAATGTGCTGATCTCAGACCTTTGGCATGGGCAATCCCAGCATGGCATTCTTGGTGCTGAGGCCTGTCTTCACTTCTTGGGCGCAGCAGCGTGCGTGCCTTAGACATCTGTCCGTACACGAAGTGACCAACACATGCAATCGCCAAGGCCAGTGAGGTCGTGGCAATGTTTCACTTGATTCCCTGCTTATTCTGTGAAGGTTTGTGGTTTACAACATCGTAACAGACATTTAGTTCTTCATTTGATGCACACGTCTTTGACACGCAATGCGTTTCCAGCGATCTTCCTCTAAAGGTGAGGCGCAAAATAGCAGTGCCGATTTGCTTGACATCTCTACGCAGTCACCGAGGCACAGCCTGTCAGTGCTGCTCTCTCCAATCATTCCTTTTTGAGTTTTTGCCTGTCCTTGCTTGGGCTTTAATGCTGGCTAGTTGTGCTTCCAATCGCTGGTTTGGGGGTTTACTGCCCTTTGGGCAGTGTTCAGCGTTCCTAACTAGCATTCGTTTTGTGGGCCCAGCCTCCCTTCTTCGCATCTTCTCCGGCTTCAGAGTCCGGCTTCTTGCTTTCGGGATGTTTCGGGTTTGCCCACGATCGCTCCTTTCAGGGGTTTAGCTCTGAACACCAACATGCTGTTGAAACTTCGCAGCAGTGTACTCGCACTTTTTCGGTGTTTGGCCCAAGTGTGGGCTCGTCCAGCGTCAGACGAAGATGAACCGCCATGTCTAACTGTCCTTGCAGGTTGCTTGAAGTGTTCGCCCTCGATTCCTGCAGTGCTTGTCAAATTTCGGTTTTGCTTTCATGCTTCGTCTGAATGCAGGCCTCCAGTGCCATCCACCCACCTGAACTTTCGCAGTTCGTGCAAAGAAGCCTCCGCCAGTCTCGAGTTCGGTTCTGTTCCTCATGAGTGAAACGAGCCTTGACGCTCGGAACTGATCCAAGCATATCCAAGCCCAAGGAACTAAACGGGTTTGGGGGTATAAACCACTGAACGGAAGTTGAATGCGCAGAACAAGTGGATGTAGTAGTGAGAAGCCTCGATGCCAAGCAGGGAACCACGACCAATCCGCAACGTGAGTGCCTGGCTGTGAGACTTCAGCGGTAGTACTTAAGCAGTAAGAGATCGCTGAGGCACTTCTCGATCACGGCAGGCTCATGTTTCACCGGACAAAGGTCAGGATACTGAACATAGTGTGTTCTGACCTTCGATTTCTTTATGACTGGGGGTTCAGGGACGGCATTCTGTAACGATGGAACATGCTAGCTCCAACCGAAGGGACCTTTATGTCATACATGTGAAGCCAGATGTTTCAGACTTGCTTGACACTCGATCGTAACGGATGTGATGTCACAAAGGTCGGACCCGGTATGTGCTTGAGTCTTCGGGAGCAGTACACAGACGGTCTGTTTGATGAACGTGCAGGTTTCAATCGGCGGTCTTTGGCCATCGATCACATATCGGAATTTCAGGCAGAGACAAGTGCATGATGGATGTCCACAGTGCAGGAGGATGGGACAGGGCCAGCTATTTTTGCATCGCTGGTCTCACAGCGAATTGAGGGCTCTCCAGTTCTCAAGCCTAGCAGGTAATGGGTTGACAGGATTTGTGGCCACAGCGGGAGAAACCTACAAAGTTCATGGATCTGATTAGTTACGGCGGAGACCAGATCCCGAGGGCGGGGCGGGAAGTGCGTTGGGCAGGGGGGGAGGCCGGAGGTTGTCGGTCAGCGCACACACGCACACACACGCATCGATGCTTTGTTATCCTCGTAGCAGTGCGTACTAGAAGGAACTCGGGTGGGCAGCGTAAGTGCTGCTGTTTGTTTCAGGACTCGTGCAAAATGCATGACCCCGCTTCTTGATCTCGTCGCCCGTGCAGGCTCCGCTTGTAGCATTTTTTGGGCCAGACTCTGAAGCACGAAGTTCAGAGACGATGCGTAGATAGGAGCAGGACGGTCGTGCTACAACTTTGGAGCTCCTTTGTGTTGGACAAAGCATGGCAAGTTTTGGCAAAGAGCTTTAAAGCCACCATTGCGATACGGAGCCGCAGTGCCGTCGCAGCCGGGCTCTTTCTCAAAGCGGGCGGCCCAGAAGAAGCGGTTCCCTTGGCTTTACTTTCTCGGTCCCTTTTCCAAGCTCCGCCACCCCTCGTCTTCGGACTCGGGTTCACTCCAATCACTGCGCCGTCATTTTTGGATCGGATCTTCGAGAGGAGGTGTCGGAGGTCGGAGCAAGAATTTCAGAATTGGTAAGGCACCATCGCCCTCGAAGGCCCAAGCCCTCTTTTGGGTTTGGGGTCGGTTTAGGGTTTAAGGTATAGAGTCAGGCTTAGATCATGGTTTCGGGTTTAGTTGAATCGTCTCTGTGTCGGGTCCTTGGGTGTCTGCAAGTGTGAAGTGTTGAGAGCTCGCCAGGATCGGCGGATGAATCCGTGCGAGGAGGCATCGCCTAATGTTGGACCCAGAGAGAAGAAGGCAAGGCTCGAGTCCTCGGTTGTGAAAGTTGCTGGCAGAAAGCTTCGTGCCGGAACGGTTCCCTGGCGATGGACCGTGGGAAGTTCTGTTCAGGTTCTTCTTATCGAGGGCATAAACACACCAGGCAAATGGACTTTCCCGGCAGGTTCCCTGGATCCCGGTGAGGAGGTGGCAAGTTGTGCCGCCCGCGAGACCCAGGAAGAATGTGGAGCGAGTGGGACTTTGGGATGCTTTCTCGGAACCTTTGACACCGAGAAAAACCGATCATACATGTTTCTACTGTATGTGCAACATTTGGAGGATGAAAGCAATGAATCTTGGCACGATCCACATTCCGCATACGACACCAGTCTGAGACGTCGCAGATGGTTCGATGTGGAGGCGGCAAGGCCACTGCTGAAGAAAGATGGGCCACAAGTCTTGGAAGCTTTTCTGTCCATTCCAGAAGACAGGCGTCAGGATGCCCGTTATAGAGCGCTTCACAACTCAGAGCCGCGGTTTCTTGTGATGGGAGCCCCAGGCACCCTCCGGGACCGCTGTGCACAATGGGGGTCCATTTTGGAGGTGCCTTCTTCAGACACTCTCACCGAATCTCAATTATTTGCAGCCGTTGCCGCCGCCCTGTGGGAAGCTGACGCCGCAGTTCTGTGTGGTGGAGCGGACATGTTGTATATGGCTGGGATCTCAGCCAGGCAAAACTTGCCGGTACTTGCACTCATCACTGGACTGGAGTATGCGCCTGGACTACTCTCTGGAGACTCAAGAGTTCTATCTTTCGTGCTTGGAAGCGAGAGCATCCTATCACATTTAGCAACATTCCTGTTGTTCCTGTGACAGGCATTGCTGTCTGTGAAGGAATTCGCAGGTTGTGCGACGCACAGAGCCGACTTAGATGGTGCTCAGGTGAGACTACCTTCGCAGCAGAAGCAGGCAGTGCTGCTCTCAGAGTACAGTCTGCTTGACTGGTAGATAGCAGATTGCGGTCGCTGATTGCCCTGGTACCCGAAGTGAGGGCGCATCGATGATTTCATGAAGCAGCTCAAGACAGCAAGAATGGCAGGACGGAGACATGCATGAGATTCATGCGCCATGCCCTGGCAGGCTTTCAGGACAGTGAACGTGCCTTTGCTGCCTCAGAATTGCAGGAAACGTTTCTGCGAACGGAGAAAGTCTTCTAGATAGAGAGGATAGGACAAACAAACCCCGAGGGCTGCAGACACCTAAATTTGTGTGCGAGACTCTTGCCAAGGTGCTTCCATGTGGTATCCTCGTTGCAGTCGTGGTGCTGCACATCTGGCGAGGGACCTTGCCTCCTGTTGGACTTGAATTGCTGCCGGCATCTGCGGCTTCTGTCGGTGTATGTCACGGCTGTGCAGATTCTTGATAGCAAAAGAATTGCCTTATGCCCTAGGCCATGGATCTTGGGCGGTGCTGCATGGACCACAGTCTCACACAGGCCGGTCAGGTTTTCCACACACGATTGCGAGTGTCGGGGTTCCCATCGGGACTGGGCCTTCAGGATTGAAGTGTGATCTATAGACCATCAAGGTATCTCTTGGGAGCTTGGCGTGCCATGAAAGCTCTTCCCAAAAACTCACACGCTGGAAGGCATCTGCTACAACGGTCCCGAGGTGAGTCGCATTAGTCACGACCTGTCAGGCTTTCAGATTACATAAAGGATATCTTGTATTCTCTTCGTTGCTGGCTTTGTGTGCCTTCCACTGTTCGTGCTCGGTTCAGCATCCACCCAAAGCGGCTGTACATGCAAAGCGGGGTATCGCAGGCGGTGACCATTTGGACTTTTGTCACAGGTGCTGCACGTAGCATTGGGCCTGTCAGGTAGATAAGCGACGGCTCAAAACCTCTGGAACTGTTCAACACGGTGGATCATGGAGCATGATTGTTTGCAAGTTTCCAGAGGCAACGTGTTGAACATATTTGTGAACCGGGGATTGCTGAGAGCAGCAATGCATCCTTTGCTCGCCGCGGCCTTGACGAGGACTGGCTAGGCTTGATTTCGCTGACACTCGGCCTGTCAAGGTGAGCGACGATGCACGAAGAACCCGACTGTAACCAGCTGAGGTAGGGCTTCGCGAGGCATCGAGAAGCAAGGCTTGGATTCTTCCCTGGGCAGGCAGCAGCTGCGCGGAATGATGGGAAGAGAACCAGGACCTGCCAACACCAAAATCCCGACAGCCATGAGCCGTGCGCACCAGTCGGACAGCAACGAAGTCAAGGATTGTGTAGGACGTCCAAGCAGATGCTGGCGCATGATGATATCGATTTGGACACAATCTGGGAGCACATCGACCGGGAATGCAGGAAGTCTCAACTGCATGACATAACAAGCTGCTGTGCAGACTTAGCTCGTACTGCTGGTTGGGCATCGTGGTGGTTCTGTATCTTGTTTCATTGCTAGATTCTGCCAGATAGTGGCAGCAAGCCTCTTAACATTACCGGCCTCAGCAGAGTGCCCTGCTGCTTTGAAGAGGGGCGACTGTTGTGTTTGACGGCACCGATATCAAGGCATTCTGCGAATGGCTTGGACAGGAACCCTCTGGAAAAGTTGTCCATGTGTGTCGCAGGAACTTGCTGTTTCAAGCGGTTTGCAAGCCGTGGGCTACTGGCATCCTCTGTGTGGGTGCCAAGGCGATGCCGCATGCGAAACCAGTTAGCTTTGCGCGATCTGATGTTGGCACAGGCAATGGCTTGCACTGCTGTTGGACCAATGTAACTCGCTCGCATCGGGGAACTGTAGCAGTTCGTTGGCGGAATCGATCCAATGTTTGCCAGATCGACTCATGAGAAAATCCGAGGTGCAAGCGCCGCTGTGGTTTTTCATCTAATGGCCTGTCCAGACACTGTCATCGTCAATTTGACTGTGTTGCACCCAGTGGTCCTGCTTCAACGAAGCTTTCTCGCCTGTCATTAGATTTATGCGCCCCGTGCAACGGCACTTGCAATTAAAGAATCTGAGGCAGTGGCGAGCGTGCTTTTTTATAGAGAAGTGTTCCCAGATCTTCACATGAATCTTACGTGCGCCCCTTACTGCACGGTTGTGAATGCTCTGACCTGCCTCTAGCAGCCTCCTGTTTGAGGTGGACAGTAGTCGGTTTCGCACTGGTCTTCCCGTTGCAGACCGCTATCAGGCAAAGATGGTTCACGGGGCACCGGAGTTGAAGCAAGTCGAGGATACTTGCTAAAGCTTATAGTATGTATATGGTCAGTTCCAGTGTTAGAAAAGGCTGCTATTGCTTCGGAGAGTCAAACCGAGCCTTCAACTGGAAGCCTTCCGCATCGCTTTCACACTTTCCATGTTGGCACAATGCGCAGGGAAGCTTTCAAGCGAAGAGAGGCAGGACGGCCACCAAGCAACCCGGGCATACACAGTTGCTTTTCAACGTGCTCGGCTCCGCTCAGCAAGCGCTCATGGCCATCAGCGACTTCCGAGCGACGTTGCATGGTACTCAGCAATCCAAATTCGGTATCGGCGAGTGTGGCAGGTCGAAAGAGTTTCATAGCAATTCCCAGTGGAGGATGAATGTGTACCTGGCCAACCAGATCTGGGACTGGCCCGGCGAAGAATCCTTAGCGGACCGTTTGGACAGTGGCAAGTAGGTGCTCCGTTGGTTGAGAGTTGAGGCTGATGCCTGGTACGGCCGAGCTGAAGACAACGTGACCGGGCCATAAAGATTCTCAGCGCTCAGCGTTATGGACCCAGGATCCCGATCCACAGACCACCGCTCAGCAAGGCCCAGAGAACAGGGTGGTCATGGAAAGAAGAAGGGGTGGTCCACTCAGCATGTCAATGTGTCGGTGTCGTGTCAGAGGCAAATTTTCGTGCTGTGCTGCAGCGCTCTGCAACTCTTTTTTCGCAGGTCTTTCAAAGATACGCCGCTCCCTCCCCAGCATGGACAACGGGTGCCTGCCTCAGTTCGAATCGCTGGCGTGCCGGGCAGGCATTGCAGGCAATTTGGAAGAAGCTTCTGGAGTGATAAGAGATGACAGTAATTCCCGGCATGAAGCTGAAAGCATCATGGACAAGGAGTGCTCCTGAGGTTTTCGGTCTGCTCGTCAGACTGGTCGAAGCCATGCAGGCGCGAAGCTGAGCGAAGCTTAGCGGCTTAGCTTCCAGTGGCATTAGTTGCACTTGCATTCCTTGCTTTGTCTGCTGCCGGGCCTCCCGAACCTTCGGAGTTTTCCCAGATCGTGCTCAGAGCAGATAAGACATCCCGGAGTGCTCAGCAGAGTTCGGCGTCGCTGTTGAAAGTGCTACTACTACTACTACTACTACTACTACTACTACTACTACTACTACTACTACTACTACTACTACTACTACTACTACTACTACTGCTACTGCTACTGCTACTGCTACTGCTACTGCTACTGCTACTGCTACTGCTACTGCTACTGCTACTGCTACTGCTACTGCTACTGCTACTGCTACTGCTGCTACTGCTGCTACTGCTACTGCTACTGCTACTGCTACTGCTACTGCTGCTGCTACTGCTACTGCTACTGCTGCTGCTACTGCTACTGCTACTGCTGCTGCTACTGCTGCTGCTACTGCTACTGCTACTACACACAATTTACATCAAGGCCGGGTTGCAAAGTCCTTTCCCAGAAATGTCAAGGCCGCCACTGCTTTGTGGGTTTTTCTTCGAGCGAGCGTCGCACTGTGTGAGGAACTCCTGCTTGTACCACGTCGTGGAAGAAGTCGCAACCAGCTTGGTTTCGTTTTTGTCTGCAACATGTTTCGGATCGATCCGAAAATCTTCCGAAGTTTACAAGTGGCTTGCCTCGCCCAGGTCAAGAATTTTTCACTTGCGTTTCCCCCGAGAAAGAGATGGTCGAGGTCAGCAGTTTGCCACGCTCCGTGGCTTTTTGGACGTTCTATGGGTCATGTTTTCCATCCCATGTTGCCTCTGGTTCAGACCCTCAATTTAAACTCATAATGACACACAAACCTGCTGCATGAATCAAACAGTTTGAGGGGCAGTTTGATATGCGTATTTTTCGCGGAAGGTTTTGTGTTTGCTGTGTTTCAGCTCGAGGTTTATGATGTTGAACTTGACAACTGCAGCTCTGGATGCTTCTAGAAACAATGGCGCGTTTGATGTATCGTCACCGCACTTGCACTAGATTGCACTCTATGTGTCAAACGTCAACATTATCAGCATCGCATAGTCAAGCTCTCGAAGTGTCTGGAAGTCTCTCGAAGTCGGCCTTCCCCGCAGTTGTGCCCATTGGACGGATCCAGAAAGCCTTCTCGCTTGGCCTTGGCATCCCAGCAGCTACAGCAAGCAGATGCAGAGGAGAATTGGACGACTTTGGCTTCACACCCGGTGCTGCAAAACGCTTCACCTTGACACTGAAGGTCGGCCTTTCAGCGAGGTTTCTACAAGTACCTCACCGAAGCATCCCAAGAACACCGAAGATGCCAAAGAGGCAACCCTGCAGATCAAGATCTTGCAGGTGTACTATCCTGTGTTCCAGGTGAGGAACCGAGTTCGCAAACTTTGGAAGAGCATTGAGGTCTTTTGGGAAACGATGCTTCGTGAATCCTTAGATAGCTTGCTACCAGGGCTCACAGAACAGGACATTGAAGAACTTGAAGAACGCTTGGGTAGCTAATTTCCACAGGATTTGGCAGAGAGCTTGAGAGTGCAGAAAAGGCAAATTCCTATTGGAGTTGGATCGAGAAGACGTTTACACCTTATTCACTGCTTGCTTTCGTGCTGCTCGAGACTTACCTGACCTGGTCGAGGACGCTAAGAGTAGCGCCAGAAAGATTCCGCAGGTTCCAAGGTCAGTCACAGACTTTCAGCGATTCGCACGCCGCATGCCCTGGTGGCGTTTCCTCGACTGTCATGGCCTATGTGGCGGAAAGCCCCTTCGGCTACAACCACTGGTTGCCACTTTTTGCAAGCGATTGTCCTTAATGAGAGCCGCAATCTCAAAATGTTCTTAAAACCTTTCCACACTGTGGTCGGGTGACATTGCTTGAGTCAATCGGCCAGCGTGAGCAGCGTCCAAAACGTTGGCATCGCACGGGCCAGCGGTTGGGTCCTTCTGGAGCCATTGGCTTTTTGAAGATCTATCCCCGCAATGGTCCCATTTGTTACGGTCATGCCACATGCTTCGAGGACTTTCCGCGGGCGAGCCTGGAGATGTTGCAGGCCATCCAGCTTGCATGGTCAAAGCCATGTTCCTGCCAGGCAGATTGGATTGGATGGCAGTGTCCCCAGCGCAACCGGATCGTTGGAGAATCCTTCAAGGAAGCCTTGGACCGTGTCCTTCCACTGCTCAGTGAACCTCGACCCGACAGTCAGCGCACCTTGAACCGGTACTCTTGGTGGGCATCCCTGGTGAGGTCCTGCCAATGGGACCAGCGTTTGTGGCTAAACGTGTGTGAAGTCGCCAGTTGCACCTTTCATGTAATGTATAGAACGGTCGGCCATGAATGGCCCATGGCGTGTGTGTCCAGGAGGCATTGCGTGCTGTACGGATGTCTTGAAATGTGGTGTAGCACACGTGTGTGCGCATGGACATGAGCGATTCGTCGTGCCGGCAGCTGTCCCGGCTCGACATCGCTTTTTCGGCGATCAGACGCTCTGTAGCATCTCCACCCGGCCTTGCCATGTCCTTCTCGGCGGTGGATCTCGAGGCGGCCTTTGCGGTGATCCTTGCGGCGTTGGAGGAGGGGGAGGACTTGGCTCCCTTCCTCCAACAGTTTCCCGCAGGCGCCAGGCGTGCCTTGATTTTGATGCTGCAGGCGTCGCTCCCGGCGAGCCGGACAGCAGGAAGCGGAAACCCGGCACCGCCTAAGGCGGCTGCGCCGGCAGTTGGTCCCGGCGTTGGTGGAGCATCTGGGTCGAACGATGGAGCTCCCGGCGGCACTGGTGCCTCTGGCTCGAACGACATGGCGGCGTCTGCCGCGGCGGGGCAGGCCATCCCGGAGCCCAACCCGGAGCCCCCTGCTGCTTCGCAGGCGCCCGGCTACCCGGCACCCTGGCCGGTGCCACCGATGCAGAAGCGGCCTCCACCGGTGCCGGCGGGAAGCGGCGATGGTCAGCAGCCGTCCCCGGCGACGGCGGCCCGGCTAAGCCAAAGCCGAAGGGCCCGCCTGTCGCCCTGTGGGCCTCCGAGGGCTTCAACTCGGAGGCGGATGCCCGGCAGGCCAGGGAGCTGAACTTTGTCACCGCGGCGGAGTTCTACGCGGCCTGGGCGGCGGCATCCGCGAAGCAGTCATCTTTCCCGCCGGCGAAGCCGGCGCCGGTGGCCAAGACGCCGGCCCCCAATTCAGCGGAGATGACGGCGCTGCAGAACCAGATTGCTGCAGAGATCGCGGCGGGGACCCCGGCACAGCCGGCTCCTGCCGGCAATGCGGCCCAGGCGCCCGTCCCCCCCGGCTTCGTCCGCATGGAGATCCGCGGCGTCACCTACACGGTCAACCGGACCACGGGGGAGGGCTTCCCGGAGTTGCCGCGGCGTCCGGGCCGGGGGGCGTCGGAAGCAGAGCGCCGCCACAATGATGAGCTCTTTCGGCGGCTGGTTGACATTCGCTTCAGGCTCTGCTCCGTCGAGTGGCAGAACCACATTCGGCGGATCAACCAGGACGGCGCCTCCTCGGACGTCCCGGTCCCGGCGGCGATGATGGCCTCCATCGTCGCCTCGGTGGAGGCCCTCGAGGAGCTCGAGGATCCGGCGCGGCTTGGCGGCGGTGCGGCCACGGCCGTGGTGCCCACGTCTCCCGGCGCAGCGGATTACATAGTCCGCTCGCTGGTTCCAAACCATCGCGGCGGTCGCATCCCTGAGCGGCTGGCCGGCGAGGTCTGGTGTGTGGGCTGGTGTGGACGGCCATGTCCCGGCTTTGAGGGCGTCTGCCAAAGCCCCGGCGGCAGATGCCTCCGCCCGGTCCTCATTCGGCGTGGTGGCACGGTCGACCTGGAGGCGCACATCAACCACCTGTGCGATGCGTGCCGGCGCTACCGGAACACGCGTGACGGCCGGTTCTAGTGCCACCCGCCGGCGGGCTACTTTGACCTCGGCGAGCCCTACCTCTTCCTGGCGATCGCCCGCATGGTAGGTCTCCTGGCGTAGCCCTTAGCCGGTTTCTTCTTTTTGGGTCCCGGCGGTGCCGCGACGCCTTCGCGGGCCTCTCCGGCGGCCGCTGGCCCACGATGCTTTAATTAGTTCCTGCAGTTGCTTCCCGGCGTGCCGTAAGTGCAGGTCGGGAGGCCCAAGAGCCTCGGATCATAGCCTGGCGCGAAAAGTCGGCCCGGCGGTGAGTGCCTGGTGTGCAGTCGGCGCAAGTGGCAGTGCTGTCTCCTACCCGGCCCGCCCCCTCCGACCCTAATCGTCGTGGCGCGTTCGTTGAGGTCGTAGCGGCTCAAGCTCCCCCCCGGCTCAAGGATGTCGGCGGTTGATCTCTCGGCCGGCGGCGGGTTCGCCCAGGTGGCGCGGGCCTTCGTCGACATCCAGGCTCAAGAGTTCCTGCCGATCCTGCCGGCGGTGGGGGTGCACGACCTCCGAGGCGCCTTGGACAACACCGGCGCACTGCTCCTGGCCGGCGTGTCCTTCGGCTGGAGGCGTGGCGCCCGGCCCCGGAGAGCTCAAGTCGAGCCCCGGCGCCTGGCCCTCCCGCCAGGCGAGCAGGGCATTCAACCGGCAGCGCCCGGTGACTCGGAGCCGGGCCAGGCGCAGCCGGTCAGGGCTGACATCCCGGTGAGGCGCGACGGCCGGCGGGCCTGCAAGAGGACGGCCCTTCAGGCAGCCTTGCCAGAGCTCCAGGCGGAGTCGCTGGCGGACCTCGACGGCGCCATCATGGCGCGCTCCTCGGAGGGACCCTTCCGGTCCAGGGTCCGGACCTGGGTGGACTTCACGGCGGGTTGGGCCCTGCCGGCGTGGCCGATCTCCCTGGACTCAGTCAGGAAGGTCGCGGCGAGCATGCGGAAGGGCAGGTACCGCTCGGCGCAAAACTACTTCGACGCGGCGGTGACCTACCAGGAACACTTCCGCGGCGAGCTGGTGGACCCGCTAGTCCGGCGGGCCATCCGGCGTTACGCCAAGGCGGTGGTACGTGGCCTTGCGGGGTCCAAGCTCAAGGCGATCTTCCTGGCTGGAGCCTCTGCTGGATCCCTCGCCGGCGTCCGCCGCGGAGCCTTGGGCCCCATGGAAGGCGGCGCACTCGGCGGACGCCCTCCTCCTGGCGGTGTGGTTCATGCTGCGCGAAATCGAATTCGCGGCGGCCCGCACCGAGGACATGGAGGCCGGCGAGGACTGGGTCCTTCTTCGGATCCCCCTGCACAAGACGGCGCAGGGTGGCGAGAGAGAGCTAACGGCGCGGCAGCTCCGCTGCGCTTGCGGCATCCAGTCCCGGCCGATGTGCCCGGCACACGCTGCGCTGCGCCACGTGTCCCGGCTGAAAGCGGCCGGCCTCTGGGTCCGAGGCGGGCCCTTGTTCCCGGATGCGGCGGGCAACACCTGGGCCAAAGGCGAGACCGTCCTGCTCTTCCGGCGGGTGTTGCTGGCTGCCGGCGTGGCCCTCACCACGGTCGACCACGAGGGCCAGATCGTGCAGCTGTTCGCCGGCCACTTGGCGAGGGTCGCCGGCGCGGCCGGGCCGCTGGTCCTCCACGGCGGTGGAGCGCTATGTTCAGGCGGCCCCGCTCGCGGTGGCCCCGCACGCAGGCCACCGATGAGGCTCGGCGAGCCACGGCGGGAGGAGTGGCGCCCAGCCCACAGGCCCCTGACCCCCCGGCGCAGATGGAATCGCCGGGGACGCCGGCTGACCAGGCAGAGTTTTCCCCGGCGGTTCTGCTGGTGGACGCCCCGCCTAGGGGGCCGGCGCCCGGTGGGATCGGACACCCGCCGGCGCGGGAGGACCTCATCTACAACGAGAAGGGGGCTAAGGTGCACCGCCCTGACCCCGCGGAAGCTACCACGGAGCAGTTCCTCTGGATTTCCAGGTGCGGCGCGTGGCCGTATGGCATCCGGCGCTTCTTCAGAGTGTCCGAGAAGCCGGCGTCCGCCGCTTGGTGCGCCCGCTGTTTCCCGGCGCCGGCTCCGGGGGAAGGTGAAGGTTCACCGACCGAGCCGGTGGACTCACCGGTAGCGTCCAGCTCGGCGTCCGAGTCGGACAGCTCGTCCTCGTGAGAAAACAGACGGCGAAGGCGGTACTTAGTGAGCGGCTGTGGTGTGCCTCCATTGCTGGCGGTTGAGTGCTAAATCGCGGCGGTAGCTCTCTGGCTCTCTGCTGTCGCCCGCCCTCGGCGTGCTCCCGCTTAGGTCTTCCCTCCTTGGCTGCTGCGGCTGTCATGGCGGCTCCGGGCTTTCCTCCGGCTCCTGCGGCGCCTGCGGCGCCCCCGGCCGCGCTGGCGGTGACCGTCATGACGCCGTTCGCGGATCTGGCGGCGGCGGCGGGGGCCGGCCCTCAGCTCACGGCCTACCTGGCGGCCCGCAACCTGAACCGCACGGCGACGCTGGCCCTCATCGCACACTCCTGGCCGGAGTTTGAGGACCGCGTCGTCCGGCCTTTCCTGGACGGGGTGGACATCGCCGGCACTGTGCACCAGGCGCCGGAGGCGGAGCAGGCGGTCGTCGAAGCCATCCTGCACCACATGTGGGCCGAGGCGCACAAGCAGTGGGCCACCCACATCGCGGTCCCGGCACCGGCGGCTGCGCCAGCCCCGGCCGCGGCGGCCCCTGGAACGGTGGTGCCGGCCCTTCCCGGCGACAAGCCACCGAAGACATTCCCGGAGGGGGGCCGCTGGTCAAGCGGTACAACGAGGTGACGGTCGCCGGCGAGCCCCGGGATTTCCCCACGACCCTCCTCCTCGGCGCGGAGGAGGTGCTGGCGCGCATGTACTTCGAGCACACAAAGTCGAAGGAGTACACGGCGGTCGGCTTGGGTGAGATCTTGCAGCGGCGCACCTTCACGGCGGCCATGGAGGTGAATCCGCTGGCGATCCGGCGCCACAAGGAGAGGGGCCAGGCGATCCGGCTGGTGGACGGCGCACTGGTCCATGACCGGGAGGACCCCTGGACCCCGAGGGGGGTCCTCGGCGTCATCGACGGCATCGAGACCGGCGTGGCCACGGAGAAGGGGGCGGCGGAGTACGCCCAGTGGTGGACGTCGAAGGCCCGGCAGCGCCCGTCCCAGCTCGAGGCGATCACGGAGTACTGGGACGCGTCCTCCCGGCGCTTGGCCATGCAGATGCGCCTTCGCCGGACGTTCGAGGAGGTCACGGCGGAGATCATGAAGGACCAGGCGGCGTTCCTGGATGTCCTCTCCCGCCCGCGGCCCCCGGCGAGGAACAAGGTCAGCGAGGGCTTCAACCCGCCGGACCCGGAGACGGACGGCCCGCCAGGCGCCGCGGCGCACCAAGGATACCAGCCCGGGCCCGCGCCACAGAAGGTGAAGAAGAACAGGCGGCGCCGCAACAACCCCCGCCAGGCGCAACAGCAGCACCAGCACCGCGGCGACGAGGGTGGCTCGGACAGCCGCGGTGGCGGCGGTGGTGGCTGGCGGCAGAACTGGCGCCCTCGCGGCGACTCCAACCAGCAGCCCGGCCGCCAGGACTGGCATGACGATCGGCGGTGGGCCAATGCCGACCGGGCCCAGTCGTGGCAGGACCGCGGCGGGAAGAGAGACTCCCAGTCGCAGGACGGCGACCGCCCGCAGAAGCACAGGCGCTAGGGACAGCACGGGGCCCCGCCCGGCGCTTCGGCCTCGGGTGGGGTACCCGACCGGAGCCCGGCAGCACAGGCGGTGGTGCTGAAGCCGGCCAGGCCGGCGCGCCGGGATGGCAAGCACATCCCGCTCTCCCTCTTTGACGGCGTCGGGGCGGCGCCGGCCATCCTCGAGGACCTCTTCGGCACACCGTGGGCGGCCATGGCGTGGGAGACAGACAAGACTTGCCGGCGATTGACATCCACCCGGCTGCCCTGGCTCCGGCAGAGGGGTGATTTCACGGACTCGGTGGAGAAGGTGGCGGCGGAAGTCAAGCGCCTTGACCCGGCCGGCGAGTGTGTGATCCTCCTCGTCGCGGCGCCCCCCTGCCAAGATTTCTCCCAAATCGGCGCGGAGGCGGGCCACAGTGGCGCCCGCGGCAGCCTGTTCTTGCGCTCGGCGGAGTTCGTCCTGGAGCTGAGGGCGGCGCTCCGCGGCTGGCGGGTCGGCTTCATGTTCGAGAATGTTGTCATGCAGCCGGCGTCGGCCAAGGAGGTATCCGACTGCCTTGGGGTGGAACCGGCGCTGGTGTGCGCCTCCGATTTCGGGTGGATCTCGAGGCCGAGACTCTGGTGGCTCTCGGCGGACCTCCGGCAGCACACGGAGGACCCGGCCACCGGCGCCCCCCTGGTCTGGACCAAGAAGGGGCCGTTCCACCGTCTCCGGCTGGAGGAAGCCAGGGCGGCGGCTAGCACTCTGCTACCGGTGGGCATGGCCTTTCACCCGGCGGTGGCGTCGAGCAGGTTGCTCCTGCCATGCGCCACCACGCCGGCGGAGGACGAGAACGGCCGCCCGGCGCCGAAGAGAGCTCGGGGCAAGATCCCGGAGCCGGCGAGAGCCAGGTGGCTGGCGGACTCCCGGCAGTTCGCCCCCTGGCATTACACAGAGGAGGCGATGATCCACGACGAGGCCGGCCGGCTCCACAACATCCCCGTCGGCGTTAAGGAGGCTCTCCACCACATACCGGGGGCGTACACGGACCTCGGCGACGGAGATGACAGGACCCGGCATAGGATGGTGGCCAACGGGTGGCACTGGGGAGTGGCCCGGCGCCTCTTGGCAATGCTCATGGCCTTTACGGTGGCACAGCCGGCGGAGGCGTCGGTGCCGGTCGCACCGAGGACCACCACGGTGGCGTGGATGGCCTCACAGTTCGGCGCCGGCCCCCTGGACATGAGCCCCCCGCCTCGCCTGGCGTCGCGGCTCGACTTGCCGGAGGACGACCCCGACGAGCACTGGCGGCTGGCACTTCAACTGAGCCATTGCACGGTCACTCGGCGGCCGGACCTGGAGCCGGCGGTAGAACGCGTCTTGGGGCTCGCGGCTGCCTGGCGCCACGACGTGGTCAGGATCCGCGGCGAGGTGCTGCAGGAGATCAGAGACATGGTGGCGGACCGCGTGGAGGAGACGGCGGCCTGGCTGGCCCAGCGCCCGGCTCCGGTGCGCAACACCTACTCCACGGCGGACAAGGACCGGCCTAGTCCTCTTGCAACTCCTCGGCTACCCCGACATCGAAGGCCTCACGGCGGACCTCACCCAGGGCTTCGACATGCTCGGCGAGGTGCGGCGTGGCCCCGGCTGGAAGGAGCGGACGGACGGCCGTTACCAGAACCCGGTGTCCCTGGACCAGCTGGCGGCGACCAACTGGGAATATGTCCGGAAGCGAGCCTCGGCGGCGCAGCCCGGCAAGCACTGGGAGACCCTCCTCACGGAACTTGTGGCGGAGGCCCGGCTTGGCAGGGTGGTTGGTCCGGCGGCCCCGCCGGCTGGATGGAACATTGTCACCGTGCCGGTGCTGAACACGCCCGGCGCCGACCGGCTGGTGCCGCCGCCCCCTGGCCGCCATTTCGCCGCGGCGTCCTTCGCCATCGTGCAGGAGGACGGCGAGGGGAACACGAAAGTGCGTCGAGGGGAGGACTGGCGGCGCTCGGGCCACAACTCCACGGTCCTGGCGCGGGACGTCCCCACCCACCATTTCGTGGATGACGTGGTGGACTTCATCCGGCGCGTGGTGGAACTGGCAGGGAATCGTGGGGTCCCGGCGGCCAGGCTGTTCGGGCACGACCTGCTCAATGCCTACCGGCAGTGGGCAGTCCGGCACCCGGCCCACTCCGGCACGTTCCTGGCGACACCGGCCGGGCTGACACTCTGGTTTCACCTGGCCATGTGTTTTGGAGCCGCGGCGTCGGTTTGGAATTTTAACAGGGCCGCGGACGCGATGCAGGCGCTGACCCGCGTCCTGCTGTGGCTGGTCGGCGGCCATTTCGTGGACGACTTTAACGGCGTCGACCTTCCGGAGCTCGCGGAGTCGGCCTTCCACTCCCTGGCGGACCTCTTCCTGGAGCTCGGCCTGCAGACCAAGCCGTCGAAGGCCCAGGAGCCGGCGGCCCGGCACGTGGTCCAAGGAGTGGAAATGACGATCGAGGCGGACGGCGTATCCCTGCGACCCACCCCCTCTAGGGTGGCCAAGCTCCTCCGGGCCATCGAGGCGGCGCTGGAGACGAATGCCCTTCAGCCGCACGCGGCGCAGAAGCTGGCGGGCAAGCTGAGCTTCGCGTCCCAGTCCACCTTCGGCTGCCTCGGCAAGGCGGCGTTGAAGCCGCTTTACGCCAGAGCCCACGACGCGGCGGCGGAGTCATCCCCAGAACTGTCGTTGGGGTTGGCGGCGGCCCTCCGGGCGCTTCGGCAGCTGCTCAAGAACATCCGGCCCCGGTTTGTGCCGTTCGTCGACGACGGCGCCCCGCAGGCCCTGGTGTACGCGGACGCGTTTTTCCAGCCAGGCGAGGTCAAGCACAAGGCGGGCTTCTTGCCGGCGGACCTGCCCACACCAAAGGGGGCACGCGGCAAGAACGGCTGGGGATACGTGGTCAGAGTCGGCGGCGAGACCTACTATGACTACGGCCAGGCGCCATCCTCCTTCCTGGTGGCGTTCGGCTCCAGGCGGGCTTTCATCTATGTGCTCGAGATCGTCGCCCAGGTCCTGGCGTTGACAACGCTGGCGCGGCGGTTACCGGAACGCTGGCTGGCGTTCATTGATAACGTCGCCGGCCAGTGGGCCCTCACCAAGGGCTACGGGAGGGACCCCGCGGTCAACGGCGTCCTGGCGGCGTTCTGGTCCCAAGCAGCCGAAATGGACTGGCTGCCTGACTTCCGGCGGGTACCTTCGAAGGCCAATGTGGCGGATGCGGTGTCCCGCGGCGACCTGGCTACGGCAGAGGCGATGGGCTGGACCAGAGTACGCACACCGGCGGCCAGAATCTGCGCCATCCTGGCCAAGACTGCTGGCGACCTCGAGTTCGCCATCCACGGAGCATCGGCGGAGCTGAGAGCTTGCGCTATTTGAGTTTTCCGGTAGTTCGGCTGTGCCGGCGCTGTGTGGGGGTGGGGAGCGCCGGGCGGGTAGCTCAAAGCTTCCCCGGCGCCGGCCAGCCTAGTTTTGGGCGGAGGCGACGGACCCGGCGCGATGCGCTTTCTTCCCATACAAAAGAAGGGTATCCGTCGTCTCGTGCTAGCCTTTTCGGCGTTGCCCTAAACGTCGATAGCATATGTCGTGTAGCACACGTGTGTGCGCATGGACATGAGCGATTCGTCGTGCCGGCAGCTGTCCCGGCTCGACATCGCTTTTTCGGCCCACCCTCTACCACCCTCGTGTTGGGGAGTGGGGAGGAGGCCTCCCCAGTATCGGCGAAGCCGTTTGCTAAAAGACTTGAAGGGTCGTCCCCCGCCCACGGGCGGCGCGTCGGGTAGCTCAAAGCTTCCCCGGCGCCGGCCAGCCTAGTTTTGGGCGGAGGCGACGGACCCGGCGCGATGCGCTTTCTTCCCATACAAAAGAAGGGTATCCGTCGTCTCGTGCTAGCCTTTTCGGCGTTGCCCTAAACGTCGATAGCATATGTCTTGGGAAACTTTGCAGATTGACGGTTTACAGCATGCGTATACATGCGTGACATGTATTCCATGTATAGCTGCTGATTGCTGATGTCAGTATTGAGCAGCGTGACTGCGGCAACTGGAGCAAAAAGAAGGCAGTGCCGTCCAAAAACATGCGTGCCAAACAGCATTGGTTGAACGGCGTTCCTGTTCCTAGTTATGTACTATTTCTTGGGTGAGCATCTGTCCTTTCTTTCATAATCGCTGGCCAGTCCAAACTTCCGTGATGCATGCATCTGTTCAGCGTTCCATGGAAGGACGCCGAGCTGAAGGGTCGCTCTGCAGTGCGGGGGCCCTTTAGTTGACAGCTTCACGTTGACAAGTTGACACCTCCCTTCCCCCCTTTAGGTTGAAGTTGCTCGGCCGCCTCCATAGAGCGACGGAGGTGAGAATCCGTGCTGAAAGTATCTCCCATGCATGGACGCAGTGTGGATCTCGTGACAGGAGCTAAAGGCCGCAGGCATGCCTGCAAATGAGGCCTTGCCCTTGGCAGTCAGGGTCACTGAAAGACGTGTCCCTGTCGGTTGCCTTGTCTCTGAAAGTAGCCTTTTGCCAAAGCACCTGCCTTCATGTACAGGCCAGCCGGATCAATCAGTACAACATGTTCTTGTGTCGGGACTTCGAGCGATTATGGAGCCCTGGCCTTATGGCTCCTATGTTTCCAGTCCACGCAGTGCATGCAGCAGATCTGCCCATGAGGTTTCAAAACATACCGCACCCCGACGACACTCCGATCAGTCTGCCGTGCTCTCGTCTCAGTGTTCATCAGCTCGATGTTTTACATTCTCCGACGTGACTCTTTCCTGGCATGCTACGACGCTACGAGGTAAGCATTCAAGTGTTTCCCTTTTTCTTCGGGCACCTAAGCTGCAACCCCGTGCTGTACTTTTGCCGGCAACCGCTCGGCTTCCGACTTTTTCGTGGTAGGGTGGTAAATGGGACTGAAGTGCGAAGATTGACCGATTGCGAGGCCATATTATTTGCATCTTATTAAGACCTACAGCGCAGGTCTTAGTGTTGGTTGCACATGAATGCTTTCCCGTGACTTGTCAAGCTGAGGTCCAGACTCTGACGTGACGGATTCAATCTTGCGGCACCGTTTCATTTTTGCTTGTTTATTTTCTTGTCAGCCTGGCATGGTTCCTGCTTTGCAACCACATCGCACAAAACTGTTTCAGTTTCCAGGTTTGACCTCAACTACGCTTGTTGCACTTCTCAACGTCGTATCTTGGATGGCATTTGTCTGTCAGTCTTGGCATTCAGAATCAAGAGTCTGTTCTTGACTTTGCAGCGAGCTGTCTGGATCAGGCCGTTGCCCTGGAAAATCCGTTCAGGCTTTCGGGATTGTTGTTTGTTTGCGACAGAATCAACGCTTTTCGCAGTCACGAATGCCGCGGTGCACGCATAAGAGGTCACTAGAGTAGTTGCAGTGGTTGTGTCCCCGCTTGGCCTCAGGCTGCGCTGTTTCAGTGCGACTGGGTCAGCCCTGTCACCAAACTCACCAAAGTTCTCGATGCTAGATTCGAACCTCTCGAGTGTTGCTGAGTGTACTGCAATCTGCGACATTGGACAGGCCTGGCTCTACCGATACAATTCGTGTGCAAGAGGAATTTCAGCTGTGTCGTGAGGCCTTGGACGGCTGAAACTCTGATGATGTAGTCTTTTGCTACCTCACTCGAAGGCTCTTCAAGAGGCGATGCAGGATCAGGAGGCCGCACGTTGCATTTCGACCTCTCGTTACATCGTCATTGCCACCTGTTGCCACGAAGGAGGCATGGTACGAGCGCTTCGAGTTCGAGTGGGAGGTGAGCATGTACGTATGCTGACTTGACTCGCACCATGCAGGCAATGCCTTGCAAGGATGCTTCTGCCAGGTGTTGCGTTCTCCTGGTGACGATGGCCCGGCCCTCAACGGTCAATAGATGCGTGTGTGGCGATACATGCTTCGCGTGCCAGGAAGCACCAGTGACGGAGACGCGTAAACGTGGCCACAAAGCTGGCCATGCCCTCCGCGATAGTTCCGTCGTGGCCATTCCCGGATGCGGCAACTTTGTCGAGGTGTGGAAGCCTTGCCGTGCCTGCAGGGCCGCAGGGGTCGGTCAATTCGAACGATTCATCTTGTCTGTTTGGCTTGGAAATCTTCAATTCTGACAGTGGCACTTCAGAGGGTGGCGAAGTCGTCCAAGTGGTGTTTTGCTGTGGCTGCAGGCTGTAGGCCCTGTAGGCTGTTGTGATCTGTAGCGCCTGTCGGACGGATAATGCTGCACTCGACGCACGAAAGAAGCGGGCCCCTGCCACTGCATTGCATGCCAATACTCGGCTTTGGGAGGTCCTTGTCTTCAACTTGACGTCCACATGCGCAGAAAGCTCTGGTTGCCAGGTGTCTACAATGCTCTCCAAGTCTTCGAGCGTGCTTGAAAGTCAAAAAAGGGTCCTTTTGATTAGTTTCTTGCCCAGTAGGTTTTCAGATTTGTAAAGCATCTGCTTTTTATTAATCGCGTCGTGGATATCATTAAAGAGAAAACTGGTGCTGACTCATCCGTAGCAGCAGAAAGCCCATGAGAGATGTTAGCAATGTTTTGTTCTCCAGGCTTCTGGTTACGTGCAAGGCTGATGAGAGTCCTGAGGCACAGCCACTTCATCACAGAAAATCTTGAGGCTGTGCCGTAGTGTTCCTGGGACTCAATCCGACCTGCAAAGTGCATCAGCGTGCCGTGCTGCACTAACAAGCTTCAACTTGCCAATCATGATTGGAGATAATTGCGTAGATACGGACTTGTAACAAACATAACTACACACAAGCATCGAACAGTGATCTTGAACGACTCTGACTTGGTTTCCCAATGTATGTATGTTTGCATGCATGTATATTATTTTGCGTGCAGGTATGTCGTATGTGTGTCGTATGAAGGAACGAACGTATTTATGAATGTATGTATACGTGTATGTTTGTACGTATGTATGTGTGAACGAATGAATGGATGTATGATTGTATGAATGTATTATGAATGTATGTATGTAATTGCGTAAGACATGCAACAGAGGCTCAGTGCACCATAGATGACACTCCAGACGAGGAAGCTCAGCAGCAGTGCGCATGTAAATCGTGTGTGAATATGAGCCAGAAGCGACAAGGGCCGAAGAGCAGGGCCACGATATAGTGTTGGAGCTGAACTTTAACATGGTACGCTCTTCTTTCCAAGTCAACAATTTTGGCAGTATGCGCTCGCTGTGGATGCAAACTTGTCTGCTGATATTCGGGGTCTTCAGGGTTGTTGAGCGTGTCTGTTGTCGTTCTGTATGTTGGAATCATCAGCGACTGCTTGATCTGATCCGCAGAAAATTTCCAGCAGTGCGCGACCCAACCTCTTGACGGGCTTTGTCTTTTCTGGTACTTCATGGTGCTTTCTGAAGTCTCGCGGGAGGCACTTCCGCTAATGTTCACATGTTGGAAACTTTGGCAGGGGCGATGCCTTCGCAGGTAAGGGACGTTCATGGCTAGAAAAGGGCTGCTGACAACTCGCAAGTAGTTTGGCGCGATGATCCTTTTTCTCTGCGCTGTCCCCCGCGACGCAGAAGCGAATGAGCTTTCGAAGCCTTGCGCGCTATTGCGGTTCGAGCCGTTATGCCCTGGTAATCGGATGGGGTCGGAGGACGTTACTATGCGGTTTGGGCATGGATGCTCTGGTAATCGCATGGGGTCGGAGTAGACGTTCCTACCGTTCGGGCATAGACGCTCCGGATGGGGTCGGAGCAGACGTTACCACAGTTCGGGCATGGATGCTCTGGTAGTCGGATGGGGTCGGAGTAGACGTTATTACGGTTACCGTTTTGGTATGTTTACTTCGGTAATCGGATGGGATCGGAGTGGACGTTATTACGATTGGGGCATGGATGCTCTGCGGGAACGGATCATGGATGCTCTGCAAGAAGAGATGGATGCTGTGCCGGAACAGTTGTGGTCGAAGTGTACTTTGTTACGGTTGCCCTGAGACATCGAAGAAGCAGATGCTTAAACTCCGGGAAAACGCTGTTGAAACTGTGAAAAGCCCGAAGCAGCAAATCATCGCAAAAACCGAGTCTCTGAAATACCAGTAGCTATAGGTAGGTAATGACTTGTTTTGCGCTCTTGCATCTTGTTTGGCAGTCTCGAGAGATGCTGCCCTGTACTTAGCCTGTGTTTGCAAGCGTGCCAGTCGCCAGAGCGGTGTATCGTCCGGACAAGCCGTAATCAGCACACCGTACGCAGTAGGCCACAGGACTCGAGTTTGTGTTCTCAAAACGAGGTTCTGGCCAGGATCTTTTTTGTGTGGCCAACCGAGACCCTACCGATACCCCAACAGACCCGGCCTGCACATTTTGAAGCCCGAGGCCTTTTAGCCCTAAAGCCGTACACTTAGATTGGCACCATCGCTGTGGTGATGTATATGCGTTGGTAAGGTATGTCCGTAAGTACGTATATGTATATGTGTGTATGTGTATGTGTGTATGTGTGTATGTGTGTATGTGTGTATGTGTGTATGTGTGTATGTGTGTATGTGAGTATATGTATATACACATGAGGATGAATATTGAATATGTCTTTGTACATGTATATGCAGGCCTCAGATTTTGTCTGCGGCGGCAAGTACACAATCGACTAAGTTACAGGATAATGGTGCCAGAACGGGGTCTTGACGACACGTACGAAATAGTTCTGCCAGCCATGCAGCGTCGCTGGATTGGCGAAGCTTCTGCCGATGTGGATAACATCAGATTATTTGCCCTGTGAGAAGGATGCAGGAGTATGATCTGGTATCCGAAGAGCATGCAGAGAGTGCTGTCGCGGAGCCGAAGGAGACTCAGGAGAGCTATCTCACGGCCTTGCCCCTCCCGGAGCGCAGCTCCGGGCCCGAGAACTCGTCGAAGGCCACCAGCGATGCAGTTGCCGAGCAGTTGGCGGGCAGCCAGGACAGAGTATTGAACGTCTGCACGAACGGAATATAAGCCTTTGACACCGTCATACTTGCATGTCCAAGGACACAAAAGTCGGCAATGCTTCGATGACTCAGGAGGACGGTGCTGGGAGGATACCAGGCCAGCTGCACAAAGCGGAGGACCTCCTGCAAGCAGAGTCGGCAACCCTTGTTCTCACTTGCACACCTGAAACTCTAGAGTCATGGTTGTAGCCTGGGTAGTGAACAGAGATGAGTCTGGTGGGGAATAATTCAAACCCCTGCTTCCCGCAGCAGCATGGCCTCTTGGTTCGGGCCCCGAGAGTCCGAAGGAAATGAAAGAGGAAACACCGCCAGTGCGAGGATACAAGGCTTCGCGCAGCATCCGTTTGACACTGAGGCACTGAGACCTTAGGTCCTAGGTGCTGCCGAAACCATGCGCGAAGGGTGCGTTTTCCGCACTTATGCTGCCCGTGAGAATGCCTGCGTCTGTCTCATCGGTACTGGTGGCAAAATTGCCTCTTCGTTGCAATCCCCCTGGATGACCGCGTCAAGTCCAGGAACAGTTAAGAAATGGTGCCCATCGTGTTGCTGAGAAGCTATGGGCAGGTAGGACTAGTGTCAGGAAATAGCGTACCCTGTTGTTTGTAGAGCATATTGTGTTGCTCTGTAGTCCCGTCATGGAAGAGAGGCTTCGATGCTGAGAGAAGCAGGCGCAGCGACACAAGAGATCACAAGAGAACAAACGACGAAGACTCCACGAGATGGGATTGTCAGTACAAGTGCTGCATGCGCCTCGCTCAGATGGGTCAGAAGAGTGCGAAGGAGTCAGACCAAGGCAGTAGACAGGTGAAAGGGGTGCTCAGATCGCCAGCAGAAGCTGCGCTTGTTGTACCAGCAACTCCAAAAGGGATTCAGGAGATTGAGAGTGACCGGCGCTGTCACTGAACGGTTCCAGCAAATGTTGTGTTGTTGATGGTGTTGGCGTCTGTCGGCATGCGTTGCTTCTTCAATGTGAAGGGCACCAAAGCGTCCTGGCTATTTCTTGAGCGGAATCAAACGGGGCAGGGTGCTTTGAGATTCCATGCTGGAGAAGGGGCCTGTGTCCGAGTAAGATGCCAAGCCATGTCAGTTCCGTGCAAGCACAGCAAGCTCATTTCCAGCAGCGTCGTAGATCTGCTGGGTAGCGCAAAGCAAATACTGGTAGTCTATTGGGTCCTTGGCTGGCTGTGGGAAGGGGAGCGACCGTGGCAAAATGGACGACCACTTTGAGCAGTTTCTGCTGGTCTATTCGGTCATTGCCTGGCTGTAGGAAGGGGAGCTTGTAAAATGTCGCGTGCTAAGGTGAGTCGTGCTAGGAAGGCTTCTGCATCAGGACTGTCAAGCTTCTGGAACAGTGATCTGTCACGGTTCGGGTCGGTTCGGTTCAGGACGGTTCGGAACCGGAATCGTGCTCATCCTGCAGATGGCAGCGTGCACGATCGGATTCTGCTGGCGTGTAGGCGTGAAATTTTAGTCTTGGGTTGTTGGAAATCAGCGTGGCTTGAAACAACCTTGTAAGAGTAATTAATTCTTAGCGCGGCTTGTCAAACATATCGAATCGCTGTGTCCAATGCCTGGGCGGGACATTAATGCATGGTCTGTGATGATCCTTGAGTGCGGCGCTGCAGCGCTGAATGACAGAACTTCCTGTGTGATGTGCGACATACAGGAAAGATTGCTCTGCCTTGCAGCCACAGTTCTCTGATCTCTGCAAGTAAGACCCGTCACTGCATTCTCACCGGTATCGGTCATTGTTTGATCGGAGGACCGGATAGAAGCCACACTACTGGGCAGTGCCTCAGGCTGGGTACTGATGTGCGGAAGACTAGTCCATGTCGTTTCCTTAAGTTTGAGAACTATTTAGTGGCGGTAATTCGAGGAGAACTGTTGTTCCCGGGTGCGCTTCACAGTGAACGGGTAAGCATCACCTCCGTGTCGTCTTCAAAGTAGTTTACCTGGCAATCTATGCACCGAAGCTTCCTGTGCCTGCTTCGATTCAGGTCCCAGCTGCATGTTTCGAGCCTTATCTCAGGCACGGTCAGCCATGACACCGATGACCTCTCAAGACCACGCATCCTGGCAGCATGACCGAGCTGCACTTCGTTATTCGATGAGGTTGAAGCCTTGATTGGACAGGTCAATCTGCGCACGTGGTTGCATCTGCTCGTGCGCTGATGGCGGCGGATGCACGATCGGCTGCGCAAGCTGCTGTAGAGGCTGCTGCGTGGCAAGCCAATCCACAGTCACTCGCCCAAACTTTCAAGCGGCACTTGCGAGATAAGCGCAAAGAAGCACGGTCCCCTTCGTCTTGATTTTTCAACAAGAGCGAGGAATGAAGGACCAAGAAACACACACACACAAGCTCAAACAGCTGAACCACCTCCCCTGGAAGGAGTACTAGTACTGTCTTCCAAAACTCATGTTGAGGTGTTTTTTTTTGCGGCTTCTAAAGAAACCGCAGCAAGCCAAAGCAACATACTCCCTCCAACCTTCAAAGGATATCTAAGTTTCCCAAGAAGTTGCGTGGGATTCTTGGGACATTATTACGTTCACGTTGCGCAGTTTTGTTGCCGTGCCATGCAGTTTACGATTGGCGTGTGGCATGATTTGACAAGTTTTGTTGTTGTTGTTGTCGTTGTTGTTGTCGTGATTGTTGTTGTTGTTGTTGTAGCCGCTATGGATCACAGCAGGCTGTGTAGCTTTGCTAACAAGGCTCTGGGTACCAACGCTAGAGGCTCGCAACGTGCCCCTTCTGCGAAGCTTAAGGGACCGTCCTCTTACTGAGCCATAGCTGTTCCCGGAGCCGCGTGTCGCTGTGATCTACCGGGTCCCAATTCCCGGACCTCTGTCTGCAGTTATACAACCTTGGCATGAGGTAAGCGGTAGTGGTTTTCACCTTTTCCGCAGGGTGAAAGGAGTCGGTTCGAGTTCTCTCTTTCCGGCGAAACTAGCGGACGGCGCAATCGCCAATGCACCAGCATTCATTTGAGAGCATTCGCAAGAAGGCCTTTCGCAAGGCTTGCAATAAGGTTCATAGAACACAAGAAAGCATCCCGTACCGGAATGGTACGTTGACGCCTGAACATCTGCGTCGCAGTGGACTCACCCCCCCCTCCCCTCCCCCCCTCCCAGTGCAGCCTAGCTCCACGATTTCTCCTTCAGGTCCCTCAGGTTTCTCCGCCAGTTTCCGCTCGCGCCCGAGAGGCGGTCGTGCCAGCAAGTCTCTTCGTGTTCTTTCCTGGAATGCAGGGCACCTTGGCATGCAACAATGGGCAGAAGTGAAGACATGGCTTCGCACGGAGGCCAAGTCAGTCTGTGACATTCTTGTCCTTCAGGAAACCCACTGGAGTGAGACAGCAGAATTTGATGTCGAAGGCTGGCACTGCGTAAGCTCCGCCACAAAAGGGGCTGCTCGAGCACCTAAAGGTAAAGCCACTTCAGGGCAACGCCCCAAGCAAGGCGCTGCCACGCAGCCGGCTGTTCACGACACAAGCCGAGCGGACGGCGTCATGGTTCTTCTCTCTCCGCAGATAGACAAGCAGAAGATAAGATGGCGCGAGCAACGCCGGGGAAGGCTCATTCAGGTCATCTTCCCGTGGCTTGGGGCTCGTGTGCATGTACTAGCGGTTTACCAACATGCCTGGTCTTCTAAGAAGACTCCACAGCAGAACAAGGATGACCGCTCACACCTGCTCCGCGATCTGTCGGCTGCGATACGGGCCATTCCAGCGCGAGATACTTTTCTCTTGGCAGGAGACTTTAATGCTCGACTGACCCCGCAGGAGGGTCTGGTAGGTCAGTGTAGCACCAAGCCAGAGCAAACTCAGATGCAGGATGAATCGTTCCAAGCCTTAGTCTCCTCCCATCGGTTGGTAGCTCTTAACACATGGTCTAGTGGTGCAGGTCACACTTTCTTCCTGAATGGTCAGGGATCACAAATTGACTTCCTGCTCACTTCAGAAGCCTCGGCCAAGGGCCTGGCAAAGCAGTCTCGGCCGTGCAAGGATCTTCAGCTCGGCAAATGGAAGAGGGGCGGCCACCTTCCAGTCTTGGCTCAACTCAGACCCACCCAGCACTGGAATCTGCCAAAGCCTACTTGTCCTTCCACGACCTTTCATAAGGAAGCTCTAGAGACGGCTGTCCGTTCAGGTCTGCCAATAGCCGGTCGCATGCAAGACTGGGTGGGCCAGCGTCTGTCCTCTCGGACTCACACGCCTGATGAAGTTAATCAGGTACTGCTGGAGGCCTCTGCACTGTTTTTCCCCAAACCACGGCCTCAGCAAGCTCCTGAAACTGCTCAGCACCGTGCGACGCTGCGAATGTGGAGTCGAGTCGCTCATATTCGTTCTTTGCATGAGGACTCCATAACCACCTTATCCGACCTAGATCAGTCTTTGGAGGACCTGAATCGATGGCATAAGCAGGCTCTCTACTTAGCCAAGAAGGAACGACACCGAGCTTTCCAGGCTGAGGTCGATGAGGCGTGTGCCAGACACGATTCCTACATCGCACATAAGACCTTAAAGAAGCTCCGACCTTGGGAACCCCAAACTAAGGCACAGCTTCAGGGACCGGATGGTCTGCTGTTGGACTCTACCTCTGAGCTCCGCCTGCTTAGAGACCACGTGGAACAGGTCTTTGCCAGACATCCGCCACTCGCACACCAGGTGGACTCGCTGCCGGAAATCCCGGCTGGTCTGCTGGCCAAGCACATAGGCTCCATCAGACCACACAAGGCGGTACCGCAAGGCTCTGCTCCGGCGGCTGCCTGGCGGCTCTGCTCGGCGGCTGCGGGAGAGGCGCTAGCAGCATCGCTGCAATCTCGGGGGCAACGCCCATTGCCGGCTGCTGAGGTACTTCAGCCGCCCTTAAAGGATGCTGACTTGTGTTTTATCCCAAAGCCTAACAAGCCGGCCACGAAGCCTGGCAATCTACGTCCCCTCGGCATCATTCGACCAGACGGCAAGGGCCTGGCGGGGGCTTGTAGAGATCAGCTGTCTCCCTACACGGCTGACTATCTTCGGGGTCTCCCACAATTTGCCTACCAGCCACATCGCGGTCTTTCAGATGCCTTGAGCAGGGTCGTTGGTCATGTCACTCAGGTACGCAATAACTGCCAGGAGGCCCGACGAACCAGGCATCAGCTTCACTCGGGACGAACTCGCCCCCAGCTAGTAGGTGGCATCTGCTTTGCACTAGACTTGTCACAAGCCTTTGACATGGTGAGCAGAACAGACTTGCTTAGCACACTGCAGGAAGCGGGAGTCCCGCAAGACCTCATTGACCTAGTTGCCTCATTGCATGCTGGCAGTGCTTACACGTTTCGCACCCAGGGTGAAGAGGACACGGTCCAGTCCACTGCGGGCATTAAACAGGGGTGTAAGCTTGCCCCCACACTTTTTTCCATGCTTACGGGCACCATCTTCCGGGAGCTCATAGCTCTTGTTGGGGTTCGAGCCGTGGTGGACTACCTCACGGGCTACGCAGATGACCTTACGGTTCACCGTGACATCCACTCAATGGAGGACCTGGATCGCGCTCATGCTCTGATTGAGCAATTGTTGCAGTTGGTCCGTCGCCATGGATTTGCTGTCAACGGTGCAAAATGCACTGTTATGGTCAAACTCGAGGGCCAACAGGCGCAACGCGCCATCTCCAAGCACACTTATTGGCGCACCGCGCCTGACGGAACCCGCCATAAGATGTGGAGACTGGGAGAGTCCAAGTCTCACGAGGGCTTTCCGCTGGTGACGTCCTTTAAGTATCTCGGCGTCATGCTCTCCTACTCCAACTTCGAGAAGGCTACTCTCAAGTTCCGGTTGCAGGAGGGCAATGTGAAATTGCAGCAGGTACGCCGCTTCGTTCACAACAGACGAACGGCGGGGCCTGCATCGCGGTTGCACATTTGGCATAGCACTGTCTGGGCCACAGTAGCCTCTGGATTGGTGGATGTGGGCTTGACCCTAGAGACAGCTAAACTGTTGCGGGCTTGGCACGCTCGCAAAATTCGAGCTGTCCTGAACAAGCCAGCGCACCTGACACACATATCCACGGCTGACCTCTACGCCTCCCATGAGATCATGGACCCTGTCCGTAAGCTGCAGGCGCGACAGGCCAATCGTGTCAAGCGCTTAGGTGCTCGACGGCGGAAAACTCCTGCGGGGGACATCTCTTTAACCCAGCGCGCGCTTCTCCAGGCGGAGGCACTCTCTACTAGTTATGCAGACGTTCTGCAGCAACTTTCTAAGGACACATCACAGCAGGAGGCCCCCCCGTCCTTCGTGTGCCCAACGTGTGCTCAGGCCTTCGACACTGAGGTCGGTCTTCGCACCCACCAGGCCCGCAAGCATCCAGGCTCGGTCATCAGATATGTCCCTCGAGGCTTCTCCCACACCCTCTCTGTAGGAGGGCTCCCCAAGTGTGCGGCCTGCAACAGGCAATTCCCTCAGATGAAGGGCTTAAAGGACCACTTGCTATCAGGTGCCTGCTCGGAGCCAGCTAGGCTACAGGAGCTGGATGACGCGGCGCACCCTCCCTTGGATTCGCAGCATCAGCCCAGATTGCATCCCAGGCAGCAGCGCTTGCATGACACTCTGACAACACACACGGCTGTGGAGCTCGGACGATCTGATGAGTCTCAGGACCTTATGTCACATTGCTTGCTGTGTGGGTTCTGGACCCCGGACAATACCAAGCTCAAGTCTCACATCCGGCAGGCCCACAAACCTGAATGGGCGGCTCATGGCGCTACAGCTGCAACTCAGAGCAGCAAATCAGGCCTGACCCTTGTCAAGGGCATGCCTTGCCCGTGCTGCCGCAAGCCTGTTACGGATAAGAGGCAGCATCCGGCACAATGTCCGATCCTTTTTCAGATTCTGTTTTATGACTTGGTTCATGCACTTTCCCGCTGCCAGGGCGGACCGTTACGCAGGTACATGCCAGCGGTTGGCACGACACAAGGCAACGCACCCACACGGGACGATACCACCGCTGTTGGAGCAACGCCCCAGACTCGCCAGGCAACGCCTGCAGGCCCCCTGCCACCGAAGTCAGGGACAGTAGAATCAAAGGACGGCGCGCTCGCTGCTCCTCGCTCGCTGCGCAACATCTCCAACTACTGCTATGTTAACTCAACGCTTTCGGCCCTGGTGCCGACGTGCATCTTGCTGGAGCACGGAGGGGCAAGCACCTCCCTCCATCAGGAAGTGGCTGATTCTGTCTCTGGTTCTCCTTTCACCCTGACTGCCTCTTTCACGCTTCGCCATCTTACTCCCGCTTGGCGCTATGATGGCCAACAACAAGATGCTTCGGAGTTTCTAGTGGCCTTATTTGCAGGCATTACCGCCTTTCCGATTGCACGACCCTGGGAAGTCAGGGATGTAAACACTACTGAGGTCACCGATGCGGGAGGTCCGCTCGCTTTGCTGCCAGCTCCAACGACAGGTGGATCCCATGCACTTCAGGAGCTGCTCTCTCGGTGGTCTGGCCAGCCGGTGCACACCGCCTTTCGAGGGCAGCAACGACTGGTGGTTCTCACAGTGGCGCGATTTGTTGAAGGCCGCAAGCTCAGCTATGCTGTCACTGGTCTGCACCACCCCCTTCAGCTCTCGCAGTGGGCCCCGACGGGCTCCGTACAACTAGAGAAAGGATGGGTTCAGTCCTGTATCTTCCACATAGGTGACACCCCGCACAGTGGACATTATCGCTCCCTCTGGAGGAGCAACCCCGATCAACCTTGGCTCAGCACGGACGATGGTCGTCCGTCGGTTCAGGCCTCAGATTCAGATCTCAGGCAGGCACGCCACGGCTGCTATGTGCTGTTCGTGCGACTTGGTTCAATACCGCACACAGCGGAGGCTGGCCCTATGCCAGTCCAAGTTTCAGATGATTAAGCTGAGGGTTCCCCTGAGGCCAGGGGCCCCTACTTCCCCTTGCAGGAAGGGGGCGACCTACTGGCTCTGTGGGACCGACCTGCCTACACGGCAGGGAGCAGGAACGCTGTTGTTCAGTTTTGCTGCTCAAGTCGTACAGCTGACGTAGCTCCACTACTCAGCGTTTGTGTGCAATAGCGGCCTATACCTGTCATGCTAGTCGGGCAACGCTCGCTGCTTTCCCAGAAAGGCAACGCCTGTCAGCAACACAGCTGACCAATGGCTGAAATCGGCTTTACAAACCCCCATTCTCGGCTCGAGAAGGGGGGTTTGTCCGAGGCCTAAAAATCAAGGTTTTGCAACCCCCCATTCTCGGCTCGAGAATGGGGGGTTGTCCGAGGCCCCCAAGCCATTGCCGGCAAGCCTGGCCTCTGGAGGGGAGTACGCCTCTTACGAATAAGGTTAGCCTTATTAGGCACAGTGTGCTTACCGCCAGGGTGTGCCACATCGTTCACCGATGCAATCTGCTTGCCCACAAAAGCGGAGCGGCCTCAGATAACAGCACTAGCAGCCGTTCCACATGCTCATCACCTTTGCGACCTTACGGCCCATCGCCTTTGATTGAGAGTGACCATGAGTGGGACGCCACGCAACAGGCACTCTGAGTGACGGTCCCGAGGGGGTACGGCTCATCAATCATCGGTCCGTGGACATGGGACGCCATAGTCCACACTGAGGGTGACGGAGGGTTTCTCACCCACGCCTGAGACGCATGAACCGGCTTTTGAGGTAGCTTGTAGGGTAGCTCTCTTCACGGTAGCCTGTTTCAGCGCTTTCAGGCCCAGGCCCTTAGCATTTCTGCTCTCAGACCTTTGTTCAGGTGCAAAGGCAGTCTCACACGCCCGCAATGAGCAGAGCCCGCTCGCTCAGCGTCCAATAAAAAATTGTTGTTGTTGTGGTCGTTGTTGTTGTTGTTGTTGCTGCTGCTGCTGTTGTTGTTGTTGTTGCTGCTGCTGCTGCTGGTGTTGTTGTTGTTGTTGTTGTTGGTGGTGGTGGTGGTGGTGTTCTACTGCTGTGCATGCGTCAAACGTTCGCACCTCTTTGTTTTTCCTGTCGGGATTTTATCTTTTGAGGTTTCTCACTTGTTTTCTCATGCAGGGGTCCTTTGAGGTTTTTTCACTTCAATTCTGATGCAGGGGGATGCTGGGGATTTCTGCAGTCAGCATCCAACGAAGACGCTGCAGAGTTCCTGTGATATGCGGAAAGGACGCTTTCTGCACGTACCTGCAAAGGTAACCAGATGTGCCATGGACGCGGAGCCGTAGCTTGGGCATCGACATCTCGTTTCCGGATTTTCGATACCAGGTTTGTGAGGCAGTGACTGAGCGCACATGTTAGCATCTGGAAATCATGCAATCTAACTCACTGCATCAAGCCGTCCTCCTGCACAAGCTTGGGTCTCGCTGCACCGCCCCGACATGTAACTTGAAAGTTGTGTACGGCTGGAGGCCCCCTCATGAGGGTCCGTCGTTTTCGGCGAAATATGCCGGCCCAGCGGGGTCCTTGTGTTAGCAGGACTGGAAATCACCCAGGCTTTGACAACATGTTCAAGAGGAGATCATCAGTGAAAATCAACAGACATGTCTGCTTGCAGCTTTTTGGTTGCCCAAGGGTGCTGCTTGTGTGTTGGTAGTGCCGGCTGACAAGATGGACAGAGAGCGTAGCCCACGTCGACCTCAGTGGCAGTTTGCACCTCCTGCTCCGCCAGCAAGCTGGCAGGGTACCTCACTACCAGTGATTTTGCAACCTCAGCGCATGTCTTGGGAACCTAACCCGAAACTTGCTCCGATTATGGCCCTTCCGTCGACCCCGCAAATCAGAGGATCCCCACCTGCGCCTGCCGCAGCTGGTACTTCCGCGGGGAGTAGCGGAACTTCTGCAAGAGTCTTCGGACCCTTGCTCCCAGCCGAATTCGTGCAAAATCCAAACTTTTTGGATTCCAGATTGGTTGCTGGTCAACCGAGTGGACAGCCAAGAAGCAGATCGATCATTGTCCGACACACACCATTCTTCTTCGTGCAGTGTTGTATCAAGGTTGGAACTCCTACTGGATACGCCACTTGCCGAGGGGAAGCCCACGTTTTTCGCGGGTTTCCGCAGCATAGCAGAGGTTGTCTTTTGCCATGCATTATTTACGAAGCTTCGTGAAGAGGCTGTTGACCTTTATGAACTTGCTATGATGTTGTCCGGTGCTGGAAACAGCACTGGTCAGAGCCCAGCCAATGATTCCAAGGTACAATCTCAGGCGCTGTCAGGCAAAGCGGTTGAGTTCATGCTCGAAGTGTGCCCTCAGAAGGCTCCGGATCCCAAGGTCGCGGATCTGGAAAATCAGGTACATGTATTACAAACGGCTTGCGCGGTTCGAGAAGGCCCCGTCTCCATCTACAACCCGAGTGCTAGAGTCACCAGGCAGTGCCACCCTTTCCCCGTCACCCAAGGGACAAAACGTTACCCATCAATGTTGAGTCACCATCGCTGCTCTCTCGAGAAGAACCACTTGCTACGAAGGCCCCGAATGGACCGACACGGTTGGTTCGGATTGATCACACCGATGCCAAGTCATCTTTGCTTCAAGTGTTTGAAAGAGGCAAAATGGCCGACCGTAGTGCGGAGACATCTAAGCAACCAGTTGACCAACCGAATCCCGGATCGTCGTCTGGCAGTGGACAAAAACTTGAGTACGGTACGGCTTCATTGCATCCATCGTGAATCATGTGGATGACGACAAGAAGTCCTTCCTGACGCAGCACTGGAAATCTTGTAACAATGATCGTGAGGTAACTACGTGGATCGAGTGGATGACATTGTCAAACGCCAACCGTGCGATATTGGTGACGTGGACAGCTCATGTTCAGAAACGGCACGCTGACCTATCCGCCAACGACCAAGCAGCATTAGATCAGACGGTTGCTAATTGGAGCTTCCCGATTCGGGACTTGGCCAAGCTCAAGTCAGGATCGCTGCTCCGTACCCTGGCAATGGCCACGGTGCTCATCGCTTGACTACAGAAAGTTCTGGACAATCGCGACAGGTTTCGTTCTAAACACCATCCCTCGGGGTGCTGACGTGTGCACCGCAGCGACTTGGAGTTGCTGCGGGGTGCTCATTTGTTTTTCCAGTGCCCTTATGCCATAATATGAAACCCCCACGCTGTTCGGACACAGGATTATTGATGTCATTATATGGGCCAGAGGAAAGCTGTTGCTGTTGGCATATGGCTTTGGATTTGTACAGTTATCGCTCATGTCGCGGCTCAGGCTATGCAGTTCCAAGTACACATGGGCATTTTTGCAGTCAAAGTCAGTTGTGTATTGTCGATTTTTCTTCAGGCTGAGATGAAGCAATTTGTCTACATTGGCTCCACTGTCGTTAAGCGACAGAGAAAGAACAAGATGGGGAAATTCAATCAAATCCGTGCAGGCAAATCAATTTGCGGGGAACTTAGTCTTTTCTGGCATCACCGCAGGTCCAATTATCACTCGGCAATCCCGATACCATTGAACAGACTTTTATCGACCTCCTGCAGCCCCGGCTGAAAGCCCCATGGGTGCGAACAGCCAAACATGCGCATGTCGCTAATTCGGATCCAGTCAGATGTGCATGCCTTTCGACGACTCAGGCGAAGAAATGTCCGACTCACAGGATCAGCGCTGCCGGTCTTCGGGTCCACGCATGTGGTACAATCAGTCGTGTACTTCTACCAGATCTTGTTTGATTTGGCCTCGGATGGATTGAAATCCTTTCTGGCGCAGAAGTTTCTACGCAGCAATCAAGTGGACGCGGACATGGTCTATCGATTGTATCGCATGGCGACCCATCCTGGAGATCCTTTGTATGAAACAATATGCCGGTCCAGATTGAACGATGCCTTACAATTCAGACGCCTCCGAACCCCTGGAACTTGTCGCCCACTTTCCGTACCTTTCCGTACCTTTCCGTACCTTTCCTACTGCCAGAACGAACGTTTTCCCAGGAGGTTCGCAGCCTACTTGGAGACATATTGCACGTCTCCGCGGACAGACTTTTGCCTTATCATGTTCCTTCCACAGCGATTGTGGCCAAGAGCCACCCGAAGATCAAGGACGTCTTGTTCTCGCAAGCAGGTGCTACAGCAGTGGGATCGCGCAGTCTCACCACAACAGGCGGGTATTGTGTGTTGTTTGCGCGGCTGTTCTTCAACGACACCCCAATCTGTCGGTCGTACAAGGGCCAGTACAAGGGCATGTGGCCCACATGTGGCATCATCTGCCACCTTGTTGAGCTTGCCGGATAATCTTGCATGTACTGCCAGTGCCAGCTGCAACAACACCGTATGCATGGACGATGAGTCTCATTGGCTTGTATTCCTGCGAGCTGTGAAGGATTGGATTCAGCACCGCGGGCTGGTTCACTACCCGGAGCAGAATATTAGACATGCCTGGGAGACGCTGAGAAAACAACATATGTTGTCGTTGAACGATCACTGGGCCGTGCCTCTGGTTCAGCAACTTCGCCGAAAGACTCGAGGCCTTGTGTGGCATGTCCGTGTCCTTGAAGGATCGCATGCTCTTCTGCCCTGTCAAGTGTTGGATGATGCTGCAGCACACGCTTACAGCAGCTTCGGTTTGCCAGCCACTTCCTTGAGTTCCTCCCCAGTGATGACACAAATGGAGCGAGCAGTCCCAGCCAGAATCATGGATGTCTTTCCTTTTCGCTTTGCATCACGGACGTCGCACGTCTCATGGGCGTACATTCTACCCAAGTTCAAGAGAGAATGGAAAGCAGGACGCCCCATAGTGCGTTTTTCTGCTTACCCCGCACGTCGCTTTCTTATCGTCATGGCACGAGTCACTGAGATGTTAGTTGCTGGCGTCTGTCCCCAGTCCAGATCGTACAGTGCTGGAATTCTACTCTGGGGAGACGTACGCCGGTTGTTTGACCAACCCACATCCCAGGTGGCAACGCCTGCCAGTTTCCTCGCCATGCCTAATCAGGACCTGTCAGGTTTCTTCGTCAGCATCCCGTTGGAGCGGTTCATCTTGACCTTCCGCATCCTACTCTGGAAGTTTTATGTCCTTCATGAAGATGACCTGGAAACCTCATTTAAGGCTGGACTGTCACTGTGGACTTTACTGTTAACCTTTCGGTCATGCAAACTATTCGAAGAAGACATTGCCCTGTTTATGACAAGAAGATCGCTGTACCAATGGATCTGTTCTTGGACGCGATGCAGGTTTCCTTCAAGTTCACGTTGTTCACAGTCGGCGGCCAGACAGTTCGACAACTACGTGGAGCTCCTATGGGAAGTCACTTTTCGCCTGCTGCATGCCATGCGGTAGTAAGTCTTTGCGAGCACTTGTATTTTAGACATTGCCTTCTACAATCTGCAAACATGTTCAATTATTTCTTGGTCGTCCGGTGTGTGGACAACCGGTTGAGTCTGCTGTATCAGGATTGCGCGGAGAACGTGGTGTGCAGGCTGTCTTGCATCAAGACGTATACGTTCCACCGATTCTGTTGGAATATGAAGAAGGCAGTGTATTTCTTGGGTTCGAGGTCGCTGCCGAGCAGCGTACTGTCAAGTACGTCCGCTGCGAATACTCGGACATCGCTGAGCAGCTCTCGCTCTCGTGCTCACCTGATTGCTAGAGTAGCTGCTAGAGCCTCATGGCCAAAGGCAACGAGATCAAGATCTTCAGCTTCTAAGGCACGCATACCTTTCCCAAAACTTTGATGAGCGCCTCCCCCATCTTGAAGCACATTAGACTTCAAGCCGAGTATCGTTGCCGCCCAGAGGATGACTAAAAGCGTTGACCTACGTTCGCCCCGCTTGTTGTGTGCGGATTGCGTTGCCTTGTCTTCACGCGTAAACGCTTACGTGTCATGTCGTGTGCTCGAGACCTACGATTACTTTGCAGTTGTAGGTTGGACTACATCTCGTGATGCAATGGCATCGTCATCGGGCGATCGGCTCCATTTGTCTCCGAAGTCTTCGGGCCCTCCTGGGCCAGTGAGCTCGTCGGTTGAAATGTACATTCTCAGGCGAGTTACTCAGGAAGTCAACAGAGCCCTTCGAACCCCAGATCACAGTTGCCAGCAGGCCAACAGCTGTCTTTTCCACCTCCGCCCAGAACGCCGGCTCTGCCGTCGAGTGAGTCCTCTGCGAGGGCGCCGATCCCTCATGCTCCTCCCGCTACACCCTTCCTCACCCTCACCTCAGGCCATGGATCGACTACCAACAGCATTGACATACGCAATGAAGCCATGGCGATCATGATGCTGGAACGTCTTGCTTTGCCGCGTCGCCGATCCAGCCGCTCACGCAGCCCGCCGATTCATCCGTGCCCACCGTTGCCACGACGTCGGCAGAGTATAACAGCCCATGCAGAAGAGCCTGAATCATCGACAGTGCTGGGCGTTGCAAAAGCGGCCCTAGAGGAGTTCGCAATCCCGTCCGGCCCACCACTTCCTTCACCTTCACCTGAGTGGGTACGAGTGCAAACTGCGGACAACACGCAGTGTTCTCTCTCTCTCTGTCTCTGTCTCTTCGTTGACCCTTTCTGTACTCTGTACAGTGCCTCTGTCTCATGTACAATGACATATCTGAGCACTTGCACTGCAGTCCATCTTTCTGGCTTCAGCAGGACTCATGAAGAGATGTTCCTTGCAAGCAGGTTTCCCAAGCCATAGTGATTTCATTCAGGTGCTGCTTCAAATACCGCCGGATGTATGCACGCAGGGTCAAAGTCTCTCTCTGCACGTGACGATAGCGAAGGAGGACAGCATCGATGACCTGAGGCTTGCATTGCAGCACGCTGTCCATGAAAGAACACATCGCTGTCCACATATCAGTTCGTTCCATCTACGTCAGCACGGTCGACACCTTGAATACACTGCGTCTGCATCTGTTCTCATTCCGCTCACGCCAGTTGTTTTTGAGCGTACCGCACTTGATCCATGACGACATGTTCTGGCATGTAAGAAGTGTGCGCCAGCTTTATTGACCTTCCTTGTCATACATGGAGTACCAGATTGCGCATTTGATGTCTCATGATCTATGGCTTGCACGTGCCGGTTTGCACTTTTGTTTTCGTCGAATTTCTTTCGTGTTTGGCACAAATTGCATGAGTTGACATTTCTGATACCAATGTTCTCACCCGTCGCTACCTAGTAGTCGTTGTGGCAGAAATGTGGCAGTCCTCCGGTCTATGGTGCTGGATTACGTGGAAATGACAGTTAATATTCGAGTATCATGCTTCGGCGCGACGGCCAGACAGGCCTGGCAGCAATCCCACGGATGCCATGTATTCCCAACTCATGGCCAGGCGATTGATACATGGCTACAACAATTCTTGCTTTTCCCGTATTCGCCCTCAAACGGTTCGATGTGATGAGCATGAAATGATTTACATTGTTCAACACTGTGATTGCATTGGTTGTCCACCTGGCCACTTGATGCCTGATGTACACGCATGTGTGCAGCTGGGCGCGGTCCATTCAGTCTGGCGAGCTCAATTGACTCGCCGGTTCGCTGGTATACTACCATTTATTCCAGTCGACTTCTTTCTTCGCAGACATTCAATTATTCAGCAGGCGGATTTCTGTTATCAATTCCAGAATGGTAGTGAGCGCGTGGAGGTAGCTGACTTCATCCTTTTGAATGCATTTCATTCGGAACTGACTTTGGAGCTTCTCGCATCTGATGAAACAATGAGCGATCCGTCCTTGGACTAAATGCTTGCCCCAATTGGGGCCTGTTTGTGTTATGCTGCTGTACGTGCATCAAACTTTCGCACCTCTTTGTTTTTCCTGTCGTTTTTCTCCTTTGAGGTTTTTCATTTTTTCAGTCATGCAGGGGTCCTTTGATTTTTTTCACTTCAATTCTCTTCTGCTGTCTTCCTGCACAAGCTTGGGCCTTGGGTCACGCTGCACCGCCCCGACATGTGACTTGAAAGTTGTGCGTGGGGACTCGGCAAGCATCGCTTGGACTGCAAGCTGGTTTGCAGAGGCGGGTGGGACCGTTTGGTCGGAAACAAAATGTAACCGTGTAACCGACGAAGTCATGTTTTTCTTGCAGAACCGGGTTTCTGTCTGCGCGGCGGTTTGAAGATGAATGTTTCAGCAACTACATTTCTAGATGTAAATCGCTCCGTTTTTCTTGCAGTGTTAACTGATACCGTTTTCATCTTAGTCACACAATCGGTTAGGTTCGCTTTTCTGATTTTTCGTAGGAAACAGCCGGTCGCAGTCCGGCTGCAAGAGGCAGGCAGGGTGACGGTAGTTTTTTGGCGGACCTGCAGACGATGTGGAGAGGTTGTTTGCATGGAGGAGGATGGGCTGCCGAAATGAGATGGAAAAGATGCTGCGCAGGATGGAAGACAGTTGTGTTGGTCGCCGCAAGTGGCAACGGGGCAGGAACTTGTGCACGCTTTGAATTTTAACGGACGGCAGTTCTTTTTCCTCGTGTTCCCGGTGCTCCATTCTGATTTGCAGTCGTCGTCGTCACGCTGGTTGCTTACGGATATTTGCGCCAGCAGCACTCACAACTAGCTTTCAATGGAGTGTAGGGATGGTACAGTTGGGGCAGGCCTTAGAGAGGCAACCGGACAGAACAGTGAGTGCACTTGGGCAGCATGGCGAAGCCTTTTAAAGTCCTGTAAACCCCTGCCTCAAAGTCCCACTTCCCGTTGTCGCATCTACAGACCCACGAGCAACTGTACACCACCAATCTGGGGGTACAGTGCAAACAGACAGCTCTTGCGACATTTTTCAGAGACTTGAGTACAAGGACGGTGACGCGCACGGTCGCAGATTCGATCAGAGAGCATGCGTGTGCTGCGGTGCATTTTGTTCTTGAACCGAGGCTCAGTGGAAGCAGTGGGGTTTTCAGCAGTCCGAGGCGGCGAGCGGAGGAATATTTGGCTGGTCCATCTGCAAGTCAGAGCACCTGGCGTTCGGGTTCCGAAGACGGGCGGCGTCGTTGGAAGACTTCTTCCAGCAATTTAGTATCTTGCTCTTCCTCGCTCCAATCTCTCCCGTCCGTGAGCCGTACTGGGCCTGGGCCAGCTGGGGCATCCAGGGCGTGGCACCAAGGGCTTTCAAGACGGTTGGCAGAGGTGCAAACTGCTGTTCACGACTATCGTCATCGACTATTGAAGTCCCTTTGCGCCCTTTCTGATGCGGCTTGGTTCACCTGTTTGCTTTTTGTTCCGTACTTTGCATCAACTGCTGCATGCCGACGCTTTTCTAGCGGGCGCGTTCGATTCGATTGGTTGCAGGGTTCAGAGATATGAATCAGCGGATGCATAGGGAGTTCAACTGTGGCTCGACCGAGCGGCTTTCCCCTGCTGCAGCACGCTTCTCGCAACTGTGACCTACCCGCCATAATTGAGGTCAAGTCTGCACTTCATGATGCTGATGCGAGACGGCAGCAGGATGTGAATGGAGCGGAGCTATTGCTGCCAGAGGCTACGCAGCTCAATTCGACACAGGTTGTACTCCGGTCAGAGCCTGTGCTCTGCAATCAGGTGTGGGAGATCGGACGTGCCTTGCTAGACGGCGATCTCGCCCTTGCATCATCGATGCAGCTTAAGGCGGAGGAGGACAGGGTATGACAGGGTTTTCCGTAGCTTCCAGGACAGAATCTAGCCGTGTGACACGTTGCAGGAAGCACAGCTCCAACAGGATACTTGGATTGGAATGAGCCTTTCCTCTTCGCTTCGAGCTGTGGAGAACTGGGCGTTCGGCCGCGTTCTTCGGAACATACGAGATGTGATGCAACTGTGCAGTCGCATGCAGTCGCTTAGGAGCTCAAAGCCAAGCTCCGTGTGAGTTCTGCGGCTTTGGAGGTCGAGGTACCGCAGCCGCTCGCTGAGGCAGGACCAGGGAGGGGGTGAATGTTGTTGTGTCCTGGAGGCTGTGCTGGGTGGCTGTGATGAGCTCCGGGGTCGCATTGAGGAGGTTGGACATGTCGATATGTTAAACTTGCGTGAAGGCCTCTCCGCCGTGCTTTGCTGTGGAGGTGCAAAGACGCCTTCGAGAGACCCGGGGCCGAGAGTCTCAAAAACTGAGCAAGGCGGGAGCGCCGCTGAAGTGAAGGCTGCTACTGGTCAATTGCCGCTACTTCAATCAAAAAAATGCGCTGTAATGCCCTTGACGTCAATGAGGCCCAAGCGCATGCGTTGATCCGCTCCTTCACAGCTGTGCTACTCCCACAGAGCCTTCAATGCAATTAAACGACAGAGGCTGGGTTTCTCTGCCTCACAAGATCTCAGGTTGCCTCAGCTGATGCAGATCGAAGAGAACACAAGGCCACGCTTCTCTTTCCACGCGCTTCTTCCACGCACAGGGCGCAAGCTCACCGTGCCTGCAGGACTGCGTCCGAAGCAGCGGCCATTCGTTTTCTCCACGCTGCTGGGTCTGCTCAGGCCTGAAGGGAGCACGTCAGAGGAAACAGTAACTAGTGCTGGAGGATGCTGGAGGTGTGTAAAGCAAACACAGCTGTCGTTAAGGTAACGCTGAAAACTTGCACCCTGAACACCAATGAATTAAGAAGTGCCATCTGCAAGTTCAGGGAAGATGTATATTTGGGGTCGGGACTGTCGGGTTGGCAGTCCTGCTTCTTGTTCGTGCATTAGTCGTCTTTGATATTTGCGCCAGTGGCTGCTTGCTGTTGTGCTCTTAGTGCCGCAGCCTGAACACGCGCTTCAGTTGTTTCCGCGGCAATGTGTGTACGATGAACATCACCCCACTCGGACTCAGGAAGTCGATAATCAGCAGAGCATTTCTGCGACAGGCTACCCGGCCACTTCCCAACTACTTCGCCCCGTTCGATGATTTGTGATGAATTCGAAGTTGCTCGGGCTGTCCTTCTGCCCGCCTCACTCACTCACTCACTCGCTCGTTCATACGTGCCTTCAGAGCGCCTGCAAAAAGATGCGTAAACGACGGGCACCATCAAAGCCGATGTGCAGTGCTCGTAGCCTCTCTCAGACTGCGCACTCCGACGGATCAGCTGCTGGACCGAGAGGACAGGTTGTCTTGGATCCGCTGTTTTCATTGATAATGCTTGACAAGATATAAGTCGCTCTCTGTCATTGTGGTAGCTGCTGATAGCTCTTGACATCCAAGCTTGAGTTGAGGACCATCTGCTTTGGCGCAGGCAAGAGCTGCTTCTTGGAATAATGCAA
>CAJNDT010000819.1:0-133370 GCA_905221615.1 Symbiodinium sp. CCMP2592 | reverse complement strand
TTTTTTTTTTTTTTTGAACGCCTTTTTCCGTCCGCCCGTTAGGTTGTTGGGAATCCACGTTGTAGAAGGCATTTTTATCTTTTAGAGAGAAATAAATCGAATAGTTCCTATCCCGTAGAATCATCTAAAATCTGTATTTAGTAAGTTTTATAATCTTTCAATGATATAATATATATATATATATATTAAATATAAATATATATCAAGATATTCATTTATAAAATTCGATGAATTTCGTCGTATTTATATTTTGTTCATAATATTTTCAATTTTCCCGTATCCCATATATCCCTTTAAAATTTACGTTGAATAGTATTTATCATCTTCCAAAATTTGAATAAGTCTAATATTATATATATATCTCTATCTATTTATATTTATATTTATATTTATGTATGTATATATATATGAATATGTTATATGATATATTATATATATATTCTATATTCTGTCGATTATATATATGTATATATATGATGCCATCTATAGAAAAAGAAGAAGAAAAGAGAGATACGGAGATAACGGAAATAGAAAGATAATAGTAAAGAAATAGAAGGAATGAAGGTGGAGAGGTGCAGAAAAATCAAATCTTATGAAAATATAGGAAATAGAAAATTTATATTCGAAAATTAAATCAATATCCACAAGCAACCCTCGTATTAAATTCAATCATAATTCTATATTAATGGCTTACCTATTCAAGAGATATACGGTATGAATCCAATTTCATTTTCGTAAGACCGTTATCCAATTTTTTCGGTGCGTTTGGACGAAAATCGATGGTCTTAGCATGATCGAAGATCTTTGGAGCAGCGTTTGGGATTGAGTGCGGTATGGACTCCAAAATACCCATTCAGGCTCGAAGATACACGCGCTACAATTCCTGTTGTGACTACCATTAGTCTCGACAATACTTACATCATTTTGCTGCTGTGTGCTACTGCTATATCTCTCGTCGTTCTTGCTGTTCTATACTATACGCACCACCAGACGACTGCAATGGCACAACTCGGAGTTACAGCGACACTAATCACTGTACAGGTCGACTGTCGCGCCACCCCATAGCAGCGGCGGATGCTACCCAAACAGAGCTCCAAGCAGTCCGACACCACCTTCGAGGGCTTCCCCAGCCTGAGTGTGGCCAAAAGTCTTCGGCCAAGCGCGAAGCTCCCGAACCAAGGCCGTTACGAGGGCGCCGACAACCAAACCACCTGTGAGTAACGACTTGAAGAGCGAAGCTCAGGAAGCTCTTGGAAAAACCTCTGACTGGCCTGCCAGCATGCCCAAGGGCCCAAGCATGTCTGCGAGCGGCCCACTCATTGGCCGAGGCCTGTCCCGCAGTGGACATACAAAGTCCTAAAGTCGCTGAGGTTCCAGGCCGGGAACCCGCCTCGGTGGGAAGCGCTGTCTGAAGATGCGACCAAGTTGGCTGTTCATGTTCCTTAGCAAAACCGCTGTTGTTCAATGCTACGAGCCTTCTCGTCAACATCAAGTTGTCTCGGCAGGGGACGGATGGATGTCATCGAAAGAGAATGGCCGATCGAGCGAAAACCTGGCATCCCACCGAAGGCAAGGTGTCTCCCCTCCCCATTAGGCGCCCTGAGACTCCCACTGCTGAGAAGAGCTCAGCACCGGCCGCTGGGAAAAGCCTGAGAACATCTGAGAACTTATCAACGTGTTCGAACACTTTTAAATCGGCTGAAATGCAGTTATGGCGCACAACACCTGCTAAGACCCCACGCCACCCATGCTCAGGTGTCGATGGAGGAGTTGCAACAGCTCTGGGTATATCCTCAGCAACACATTCTTACATCAGCGTCCGCTCTTCGTGCTAGAAACACTTCGTTTCAATCCGTTGCGTGATAAGCCCGGAGCTGCAAGTCTGAGGCGAGTACGGGCGAGGGTTTCTGCGAAGCACGTCACAAAAAGCTGTCCTGGGTACAAACTGCAGCTCTCTTTGGCAATGCATGACAGCGATCGAGCGATCAGACTGTGTCAAACTATAGACTCCTTGCTTGCAAAGCTTCGTCATTGCACCTCCAGGTGCTGCATACATGGAGGCTGCATCCGAAGATGTGTCGTCATCTTCACAACCACCTGGAGACGAGCGAGACCAGCTGAGCTCCAAAACAATCGAACTTGTTAAGTTGTCCAAGCTGCTGAACATGAGAACGTCGCCTCTACAAAGGAACCTTGCAGCTGATTGCTGCAGGTGTCTGACTTCATAAAACCTTCAATGCTTGAAAACAGTTCTGGGCTCATGACGGGTTCACGGCTTCACGCCACATGCCCCGTCGCGGATCCCAAGTGAACGGAAGATCCAAGCCACTGCCACTGTGGCCTGAGATGCTCAGCTCAACAAGCTCACTCAGACACAGCAGCTCCTGTTAAGTTTGTGGCAGCAGTCCATCACGCTCGTCAGCCTACATTCAAAGACTCAGATGCTTAAAAAGGACATCCAAGAACTTATCATTCCAACAGGCGACCCTGCTGCAATCAGGCCTGACTCCTTCTGGCAGGGGTTTGACGATGTAGTCACTCACTTCGTCATCTGTCCTTGTCAATGCCGGAGAGGTGAATTTGTGCTGCTGCTTGCCAACCCCCCTCCCCGACCTTCCCAAGTCTTCCCGTCACTCACCCGACTGCCTGGATGCCTATCACTCAGCAACTTGGCAAGGCTTTCTGTATCGATGCAGACCACTCTCCGCCGCTTTCAGATATAGAGCTTTAAGTCTTTAAGTTTGTACTCCCGATTTAGGGTCTTCAGGGTGCTCCTTTCATGGTAAGGATTTGCTGCCCGTCACTCCTTGTTGGTTTCAGGGAGGTCACCACCATCTTCCCTCCTCTCTGGTGTGGCACACCCTCTCTCTTGTGGCATCTACAGTTTGCGACTCTCCTCTTGCCAGATTCTTGCTGCTCACTCTTTTCGCGCTGCTCCGTAGCCGAACAACTTGGGTACATAATGTTTAACACGAAACAGAATACGTACGGGCATCAGCAACATGCAAGGCCAAGTAGAGAGTGTGAGGACAAGGATCCAAACCACACACAAACAAAGCACGGACGAACCCAGCTAAGTCTGTCCAAGAAGCATCATTCCAGCCTGGGATAGGACACGGTGCGAGATAACAACTTCGCACTCCGATACCAGACCAGGCACACGCTCGAAATCGACGGGAAGGATCGTTTCGTTCATGCCATCCTCAAGCACTCTCTCTCTGTCTCTGACTTCCACACGCTGAGGGTGGAAGCGCTGTCCTCCTCGAAGCCTTGCGGATCTTCTTTCTGGGCCTGAAGTGCAGCAACGGAGAGCTCCCAGATAGGGCTTGCCTTGCGAAGAGTGGGCTTCGAACTCCGTGGCCCGAGAAGCTGAAGAACAGTACATCCCCTCAAGGCAGAACGAGAAATTCATGTCGCACGACTTCGGCCTGCGATGGTGTGTGCATGTCACAGTCGGCGGCCTGGCATGGCATCCTCTGCAAGCCAACGGAGGTGCTGAGTGATGTTGTGGCGCCTCGGCACGAATGAGGATGTCTGTCTACCGTCTATCCGCCAGAATCAGAACATGGCCCATGTCAAGGTCCATGACGTGGGCATTCCTCCTCCGCGGCCATCGTCAGTAAGTGTTCTGATGTTGTGAGCCTTGACCCAAGAGGAGCGAGTTCACTCCTGACATGACAACCCAGCTCTAGCCGTCTCGCCTGCCACCCATAAGTCTCTGTCAGGAGGCGGAACAAATTGTGGACGTCGTTGATGCAACCTCGCCTTCCAGGCCGCAGAGCCGGAGCCGGAGCCGGAGTCGGAGCACAGCAGAGCTCAGGCCGAGGTGCAGTTCCGCTCGCGTGCCGAAGTAGTTCACTCCGATCAACAAGGCTTTCTGACGGCCTGCCAGTGCCAGCAGCCCGAAGCGCAAAGCACAGGCTGTGCGGATAAGGCCTGAGGCTCTAGGTGGTGCTCCTGACAGAGATAGCGCAAGGGCCATGAGAACCGATCATCACATTAGCTGTGAGCGTTGGGTTCTTGTGGCCGTGACAAAAGCAGCAGTCCTCCACCGCTGAATTTCATTGGGCTGCTCGGAGAACCTCCGGTGTGTGGCATTGCAGCCTGAAGCAGTTTGCATGCAGCAGCCTCCGGAGCAGCATTGGCCATGCTGAGCCTGGTTGGTGGTGCCGCAGTGCGGACACCTCGCTTGCACGGTGGCACCGGGCGCAGTGCCTTGCAAGCTCCCATATAAAGCTGAAGACACGTTCAAACGGACGTGATTTGCGAGGCATGCAAAATCGAAGACTGCTCTCAAAAACAGGCCTGGTGGCACCGCAACACCGTAAACATTGCCGCAGTTGCCGCACCTGCAAATGACAAGAAATACCACAACACTCGTCTTTGCATCGAGTTGGCCTGATCTGAAGATCACCGGAGCCGGGCTTCTGAGGCAAACACTCACACACTCATGCAAGGCCCTTGTAAAGTCGAAGAAGGCTCAGAAAAACGATCCAAGGCCTTGCCATCGTCCTTCCCTGGACGATACTCCTGCAGGCGATCCGTGCTTTGTGTCGATCGCATCTGTGGTTGCCCTCCCTGGGCAACCGTAGCAAACTCTGAATGTACATCGCCTTGCGGAGGAGTGCTACATCAATCGAATTTACGGACATCGGAGCCGACGGTAAATAGTGCCTCCATTGAGGTACGCTTCCAACATACTTCAGCAAACTTCGGAAATGGGGTAGGATAGACCAGGCAAATTACAGAGCAAGTCAGCTCGTAAGCTGCGAGCGTGTGAGTGAGGCAGAAAGCAGGGTAGCGAGCATGCGAGCGAGCAAGCGAGAAAGCGAGCGAGCAAGCAAGCACGGAAGGCAGAGCAATGAGTTTCAATGGTCTCGCGTCATCGGGTTCTCTTCCGGAAGCAACTCTAATTTGCCTGTTGTTTTTTTGGGCAAGCTTGACTGCAGGCACTGAGAAAAAGCTGCACGCACACACACACACACACACCCGACATGCCCGGGCAGTCATGCGGCTTGCCACCCCCGGACCAGGAGTCGATCGCCGCTCCTGTCGCAAGGCTTCTGATGGATGGCACGGCATTTCGGTTAAATCCGATTTTGGAGGTGGTCGGAAAAGGTGCAAACAGAACAAGCAATCGAATCTCCCGCTCGCGACGCCTGCACCGGATGGTGCCATAGATGGACGAATCCGACCTGGCAGTGCTAGTGCTTCGGAGGGTGTCTGAGTTGCCACGGTCAAAGACTAGTGCCGGACCACAGCGAGCAGCAAACCGCTTGAAATCGAAGCTCCCTTCGTCAACATCAGCCAACAGCGCTATGACGCAGATGCTGCAACTTCTTGCCACGCCCTGTAACACTTGACACACAAACATGCTGCACAGTCAAATTCTGATACGTCATCCAGGAACAAGGCTGGCAAACTCAAGAAAACCTGTAAAACAAAGACAAGTTTGCAAACACGAAGCACGATTTCGTCAACCAATGGCGCAGGAACAAAACCAAGCAACTAACAAGGCACTCGAGACTTGTGACGCTTCCAGCACCCCCCACCCAAGGTCTCCCGATTTCTACAAATTCCGGTTGGAGTCTTTGGATTACTTCTTGAGATTTGTGATATTTGTCTGCATTTCGAGGCGGTTGCTTTGTGTGTCCCAAGGCTTTCTACACGTCTATGGATGTCTATCCTGTTCTCATGACTCCTCTAGTGTAGCTTTGGCTTCAACCACCCTCTTCGGTTTCCAACAATGTCTGTAGTTCCTGGTCGATTCTTCAAACTCCGACGGATCGCAGAGCGGACTTTACTCAATTTCGTTAACGGCTCCTCTGACATCTCGCTGACACACCATGCAACACAAAACACGACGACTGAGCAGACACTCGCAAAGCCTTTTCCCGGACTATTGGAATGGCTTCGCTGTTGACAGGCAGCGTCTGACTGAACCTGTCCTGTGCAATTTAATCGCACAGCGTTCAATCGGCACCCCGTATAAAAGGGCGGTGTGGCTGGAAGCGAACAAAGGACGAAAGCTTCACGACTTTAAATGAAGCCAAGTGCTGCGGTGTTGACGCTCGTTCATGCCGTTTAATGCACAAGTGCACACCATGCAGAACAAAACGCGAGAACAGAGCAAATACTCGCAAAGCCTTCTCCCGGACTATTGGAATGTTGGCAGGCAGCGTCTGACTGAACCTGTCGTGTGCAGCGTGCAGTCGGCACCATAGGTGCGACGCCTGCGGCCATAACTACGCACCTATAGCCCCTCAGCCCTTGCCACGCTGGTCTGCAAGATCGTTGCGAAGATCTGGTCCCAATCAGCACCAATTCTCTGCCAGCCACGACGCTTTGCTTTCCCCACGACTGACGGCATCGCTAACATTTGCACTGCTACAGACTCTCTGCCACTGCGGAATCATGCCATGTTTTTCAATCCACAACCACACTGTTTGCACAAGCTTGTTCACCTGCTCATCGCTGCCATACCCCTTACCCAGTGCATGACGCGCGGGCTCGTTGTCTTAGAACATTATGCTGTATTTGTCCAGGATCCCGACAAGTGCGTACAACGGGAGAATCTGTGCGACGATGTCCAACACGTCAATGTACAACGGCGACTAGCAAAATGCCTGGCAAAGCAAAATGGAGCGAACCCGGAAGCGTACAAGACCTTGCAACCAACCTTTGCCACAAATCCCCAACTGTTGAGGAAAGCTGATGGGTTCGAGCTCCCCCAATCTGGCGCAGTGTCCGACTTGAACTCACCCTGCAGGGGCACCATCAGCACGCTGTCCAACTCGGCCACACTTTCAGCAAGCGACGCAAAGATCTCTGTGGAAACGATCTTCATCTCTGCTATGTAACGCTTGGCCATGTCATCGCACCCTGCTTCGTCAAGGTACTGCACAATTTTCGGGACCGTAGACATGGCTCCAATTCCTGTCAGGCGCGTGAAAGGAGCAAGTTCACGCTCTTTATAAACCTCGAAAACAATGCGTTCAAAAGGGCAAGCAAGATCAACACACAAGTTGCTCAAGGAAGCACATCACGACTCAGCCAATGGCAACATCTCCACTCACGCGGAAACATCACGCTTTCTTCTGCACACTATATCATCTCAACTGCAGCAATGTCCTGGGCACGGGCGGCCCCTCGTTACGCACTTCGCGCTGGCACGAGCTGCTGCGTTGTCTTTTGCACAAGAACAGCAACGTCACACTCATGTTCACAATGGCTCGACACCCTGGCACAGGGTTGGTCTGAGCAGCACTGCCTTCCGCAGCTAGTGTTTCGCGCGAGGTTGCTTTGTTAGCGACCCATGGCCTTCATTCGTCTTCCTTGGACGAGGAGCTGCCGCTTGCTGCTTTTGATTCGCTCGAAGATTCGTCTTCAGTGACGTCCGGGTCAGCGTACACCACTTCCGGGAAGCATCGCTTGCATCTCTCCTCGTCCTCCACCCGAGCACACCGGGTGAAGGCTGACATCCCATAAGGCCAACCACACAACTGCCACGGGAGTGTGGTGGCTTCGTTGTTGTCTCTGCGGTGCACTTTCTTGGCTACAATGAATTTAGGGCGCAACTGCATCTGCTCGACGGACGAGGCCAACTTCTCAACTTTCTCGCGCAACTCATTGATGACGGCATTGCTGGTGTGGCTGAGCTGTTCGTTCCCTGCGCCGGTCTTCGGCACGACGGTGTCGAAGTCATCCAACGCAACATCTTGCACGTATCTTTCGATTGCTCTTCTCCCCCATCTGCCAATGAGCATCGCCGTGGGCAAGGGTACCTTAAGTCTTGTGAGAAACTGTGATCCAGCAACTCGGAGGACATGGCCGCCGAATCGCGGCACCGGGTGGAGTCCGTCCGGCCCTGGCCTGGTTAGCGGCACGCCGTGCTTGCGCAACACTTGCCTGATGATCTCCACAGTCTCACTTTTCTCCAATTCCACACCTGGAACTTTTGCAAACAGCGGGTCTTCAGGGTCTCCTTTGAAGTTCTTGACGTAGGCGGCGGCAGCGTGATACGGGCAAATCCGACTGTGAAGCACTCCACAACAACGCCGATGCGTTCGGGTGGCCAGGTTTCCCACGGCATCGGTTCTGGAAGCCACAGGGTCAAAGAAACGTTTTGTCTCTCGTGGTCTGCCCTCGACGAAGTGCAGCTAGCTCGATTTCTCGCAATGACCACGATGGCTGGCTCGCTTTCTCCACATTTGACACACCCCACGAAGAGGTTCTCTAACTGGAAGGAGTCCTTGAGCGGTGTTCCCCCGATGCCACGCTAAATTGATCGAACTGCATCTTTCATCGCCAAACTCAGCTTCGGCAGAGAGAGCTGTGCGCATCGCCTCGACATATGCTCGGTGCAAACGGCGGATGTATTGTCGAGCGGACCTGTATCCCCCGGCTTTTAGGCCAGCGGCGATCTTGTGAACTACGTCCTCCGTCACGGGCATGAGATTGACTGGCCACGCCGACGCCAATGACTCTAATATGCGAAGACGACGAGATGCTTGTGATGCCTTCGCACTGTTGGCCCAGATGTCCTTGTTGTAGTTTGCCATTGGTACGTCACGATTTTCGGTCTTGAGGCTCTCTGCCGTGAGCCTCTTGTTGAAGTTGGGGGCGCGGCATGTCCCCACGTAGCTTCTTCCGGGGCTTCTCCAGCTCTGCGTCCGCTGGAGAACTGATGTCGGGGCAACGCTGCCTAGATCCAGCGAAGTTCTTGCCGAAAACAACAAGCAAGACTGCCTCCGCATTCGTCATCAAGTTGGATCCATCGCTTCGTAAGGTCCAGGCACCTTTGCGCTCCGTGAGAGAAGTGATTCCTGTTGCTTCGAAATCCTCGATCGCTGTCGCACACACCCCAGCATCCAGGGTTGCTTGTGCCATGCCTGCAAACGTGTTCTGGTAACCGAAGTCCATGGCGGGCTGTTTTCGGGTTCCCTGGTTGGCCACAGTTCTTTTGCTTGTGAAAGATACAGCTGACATGGCAAGCTAAGCACGCAACAATTCGCACGACGATCAGCACTCCAACATCCGACACACCACAGGCTGTCGAGTCTGTAAAGCTCGACAAACTCTACTACCACCTCACCTACACTACGACTGTGCCACAGTCACTATGGTCTTGCAAGTCTTTCACCGACGCTGGAAGCACATGGACAAAAGGCGGATGGAAGGATGGACGGACGGAGATGCAGGGACGGACGCACGCACGGACGGAGCGGGCTGGGGTTGGGCTGGGGCTGGCTCCGTCCCGCGTCCATCGTCCTCCCACCGTCCCTCTTGTCTATCTTCACTGATGTTTTGGCAAATCATCAACTATGGAAACACCGTAGAAGAAGAGTGTGATGGCCGCACGGCGCGGATGCCAGCAGCCGCCCGTTGTTCATAATAACCCTTTCCCGCTTGATGGTGTGTTCGGTTGTTGCTGTTGTGGCCACCCCATGACCAGCATATGCTGGTCATGGGCGGCCCACGATTTTATGAGTCATTTACGGTTCCGAAAACCCAAACCCACGACTTTGCAAGTCATGAACATCGTGAAAAAGTAAGAACACACCCTTGACGAGACAGGCCCAAGACTTTATGGGTCACAGCCCCAAAGACCCAAGACTTTTTAGGTCACAGCCCATTACACAGCACAGTTGTTCGAGTCATAGCAACGCACGTATCGATAAGCTGCGACAGGCTGGAAAGCTATGCTCAATTCAATACCGGTACCGGAACTGCAAAGAATACCTGGGTGTAACCTCAAATCAAACTTTATCTTGAAACTAGGGTCTGACTACATTGCTTCCAAATCCTTTCAATTATGATTCTCATGCAAACCCTACAAGCTTTGGAACTTGGGTTAGAAGCCCATATAAAACACAATGCCAGACGCCGATGTCCAAATTCCCGGATTCCCGTACTTGAGGGCCATGTCCAAACAAACACGGTGCTGCGAGTTGCCGCTGCGATCCGCATTGCCCCAGCGATGTTTTGCCAGAGCAGTGAGCGACAGTGACAAGTGAGACATGGCTTTTAGGATCAGGGGACTAGCTCAATAGTCTTGAAATAATAATACGTACCATTACTTACGTCCGTGACTCGAAACACTGAACTATAACGCTACTTGCTAAATCCGCTGGTCCAAGTGTTCATGGACCCTCCAAAACTGCTCCGGCTTAGAGTTTATGGTTTAGGGAATCTTCCCTGCAACAGCTACCGCTGCGCATAAATATGGTTTGGGGGCTTAAGGTGTTGGGCTTTGGAGTTGTCGTTCCTTTTAGGGTTGGGCGTGTAGAATGTATCCAAGAACTGTCTATCATTGTGCCTTTTTTCGGGATCGGGGTTTGGACTAATAAATTAAAGGCAATTTATGGCACTATATCACTATATTTCTTGAACCACATGAAGCTTACCAACACAACGTCCAGAAGCTGCAAGCGCTGCCCCTGTCGATTTGGCCCTGAGTACTGTTATGAGTTCTAGCAATTCTAGCAGCTTCATCCATTGACGAAGAAGAAGATGGGGCGGATCGAACGACTCAGAGATCTGCGATGTGGAGTAGCCTGCGACGAGGACATCACAAATGCTGCCACACGGCTGTTGCTAGAGCTAGGTAAATACAACCCCAACGCGCGGACGCCCTGTTCGGACTTCAGGGGCGTAGGTTCTGGGGAGCTGCGTGCCTAAATTCTGTGACTTGGGTTCATGGTTGAAGGTTTAGGGTGTGAGGATTTAAGGGTTTAGGGCTTAGGATTAGGATTTAAGGTTTAGGGTTTAGGTTTGAAGGGTTAAGGTCTCAGAGAGATATTTTTTAGGAGCTCAGGGGTTTAGAGTTAGAGTTTAGGGTTTAGGGTTGAGGGTTTGGGGTTTAGGGTGTAGGAGTGCGGGTTTAGGGTGCAGGGCTTCGGATTTTGGTTTGAAGATGCCCCACCTCTTCGGCCACCAATACGCACGGACTGGAGTCTTTGAACCCCAAACATCAACCCTTCATCCCAAGACCCCCCCCCCTCCTAAAGCATAAATGGGAGGTTCACAAAATGTAGTGAAGCCACGCAAAGGAACCCCCAAGCTCCTGAAAGCCCCAAATCCTAAGGCAAAATCTGCCGGCAGGGTGCTGTTGAAGCCCTGGCTATAGTACCGCGAGGAGTCGTGGTAGATCTGCAATTCAGGGGAGTGAACTGGGTTCTTGTGAAGGGATTTAAGTTAAGTTACCATAAAAGGGATCTATAGTAAATAGCTTGTTTCCTTATTATGGTAACTTAAACTAAACTCCTTAACAAGAACCCAGTGCAGGGTTAAGGGATCGGAAGTTGCAGCCAGGACTTGGGCTTTAGGGTTTAGGGTTTTTAGGGTTTGGGGTTTAGGGTTTAAGGTTTTAAGTTTTAGGGTTTTCGGGTTTAGGGCTTTACGCGGTTCAGCTTAAGGGCTCGCATCGTGGCAGCCCCGATGACGACTGAAGACAATCATGCCCTGTTCCCTCAGGAAGCCCCTCAAAAAATTCGCACTATGTCCATTGCGCAGCGGCGTAGCCGTTGCAAGTCGGGTGGACTGGGAACGAAACTGTAGGCTGGGCGTGGGATGAGGCTTCAAGCTTCGCCCACAAAGGTTTGGGGACAGCAAGAGGGAGGGCAGAACAGAGAGAGAAGCCAGGTGTCGCACTTCTTGGACTGCGCTCTCTTCTCGTAGTCCTGGCGAGCGGGAAGGTCTCGGACGTTGGAGAAGGAGATGTACGAGTCTTACGAGGACTGGTGTGCCTTGTGCCTTGCAGGCTTGAGGACCTCAAAGATGCAGGGAAGAAGTTCACCACTCGTTTTAGGGTTTTAGGGTTTAGGGCTTTAGGGTTTGGGGTTTAGGGTTTTAGAGTTTGGGTTGTAGGGCTTGGAGTTTAGGGCAAAGGGCTTCGGATGTGGAGGAAGCTGTATTTCAAAGTCACCGAAAGGGTTAGGGAGAGGACCCTGAAACGTGAAACCGAAAGACCAGAAACCCGCTCAAAACCTGGAAACCCTCAAACCCCTTCAAAACTCACCCACTTTTACAGGGATCGCAAGAGTGGCGCCCCGTCCTCCCGGATGGCCAAAAAGGACATGGACGACGCCTGAACACGCTGTATGTTTTGGTCAGCCGGAAAATCGAGTGCGCCCCAACACACTGCAGCGCCGTCATCTCGAAGGGCGCAGAACGCAATGTCGTTGGATTGTATGTGCTGCACATGTCTCAACTGATCCTGCACAGCACCGCTGTTACCACCACAGCGAGCCGAGCCCCAAGTTACGACAGATCCATTTCCAAGAAGGGCTGCACAAGCACTGCCGTTGCATTGCACCTGCCGCATGTCCCTTAAAAGGTATTGGACCGCAGTGCTGTCGCCGCCACAGGATTCATCACCCCAGGTGACCACGGAGCCATCGCTAAGGATTGCAACAAAGGCACCGAACGATTGCTGGATGCGAACAACATTCCTCAGCTCATGCTGTACTGCCCCACAGTCGCCTCCATATTCTTCAGCACCCCAGGTCACTACAGATCCGTCGCCCCGTATAGCAGCATAAGCGTACGCCGAAGATTGTATGCACACAACATCATGAAGCATGGGCTGCACTGCTGCGCTGTTGCCACCGGCTTCGGCATTACCCCATGTGACCACAGTTCCATCTGCCCGGATCGCAGCAAGGGATTCAAGATTCCCCTGTTAGTGCCTGACATCATGAAGCATGGGCTGCACTGCAATGCTGTTGCCTCCGAGAGTGGGCTCACCCCAAGTAACCACAGAGCTATCGGCAAGCACTGCAGCAAACGCTGCATCGCTGCCTTGGATGCGCACCACAGTCTGCAGAAGATGCCGCACAGCACTGTCGTCACCGCCAGCAAGGGGATCACCCCAGGCCATTCGTCCACATTCCTCAGCCGATGCTGTACTGCACTACTGTCGCCTCCACGGTCCCGGTCGCCCCAGGTAACGACTCTGAAGTTTGCAAGAATAGCAGCAAATGCAGCCCCGGTTGATGCGATCGCCAAAACATTCTCAAGTTGACTCTCTACCGCACTGCTGTCGCCACCAGAATCAGGATCACCACAAGTCGAGACGCTACCATCGCTGTCGATGGTAGCAAAAGCAGAAGACGTGGCAGCACATTGCGTAGCACCCATGATCCTATAAGGTCCTAAGAACTTTAAAAATGAATCATGGCCCAGGTAGTTCATAACCACTCAAACTTTGTAGCTGAGTTCAAGGGGGGCCACAAAGTGTACACTTTTGGTTTTACAGTGGGTAATATTATCCCACAAAGTGTAAAGTGTATCCACACTCAGCTACTAGGATTATCCTAAATTTACCCCGAGGCCCCATGCCCCCATGATGTTCAGAGCCGACATCGAAGGATCCGGAAGCAGCCAACTCTACCGTTTCCGATCTTAACCGTACTTCGAGAATCACGGGACTTACTTAACTAGGGTAATAAGTACCCTAATTAAGGTTAGAAGTACTGATAACTCTACAGTTGCCTTAACCCTGGTTCATAAGTCCCATGATCTTCCAAGTGCCCTTGTTCCGACTCCTATTAATCAGTTTCTGGCAAAGACTACAACCGGAGATCCGCAAAAACCGCCCTGTACAAGAATCTCCCATTAACAAACATAAAGCGTAAACCCCAAACCTCAAGCCTAAACCCATCCCTTGTCAAGGAGTTCCAGGGCCCAGGCCCATGAAGAATGATCATGTGCACACTGCTGCTGCGGCCTGCAAAGCGAGTGAACTCGAGTCGCTGAGCGCTGTCAGCATTCGTTGGAGACTGGAGGCCCCGAGGAAATGAAATATTTTTGATTCGGAATGTAATAACCCAAATATAAGCTTTCCAGTACGGTTGCCCAATAATCAAAGCAGAGTTAGGGTTTCCAGCTACTTCGGGCCCCAGGCAACGCAGAAACAAAGCCTTTCTAAAAACCCGAAGAAGGCGATGAGGGCTTAGGGCTTTGGGGCTTTCTGGTTTTGGGTTTTGGGATTTTCGGGTGTGCGGGTTGAAGGGATCTGTGGGTTAGGGTATGAAGGGTCTGGGCATCAGGTGCATTGGGTAAAGCGCATCCAGGTTCGCCTTTGTTTTTTGTTTATAGGTTTTGTCTGTACAACGTTGCGGGTTTGGGTCTCTTTCGGGCCCAGCGACCCCAAAAGGAACCAGTTGCTAAGGACCATTGCTGCTAACCGCACACCCTTAACCCTCATGTCTCATCCGACAACGAGTGTGGGGTTTCGGGCTGAGGGTTTAGGGTTTAGGATTTAGAGTTTGGTGTTTAGGGTTTAGGGTTTGGGGTCGGAGTCTGGGGCGATGGTTGGAAGGCAAGAAGGAACTGATGGTAGTTGGATTGAAGATAAGGGTTTAGGGGTTTCGGGTTTCGGTATCCGAACTCCGTCCGGAGGGACAGGACAGCGGTGTTCATGCTTTGGCGCTCGAACACAAAATAGGATTTTGGGATTTTCTGCTGCTTTCGGTTAAGTACATCCCAACCTAGTCTAGGGATTGCCGTTGAGAGCGCTTGGGTTCAAGCTTGGTGAAGAGGTTACGGTTCTGGGTGGTTCGGAAGGTAGCGCCCCAAGACTCTGCACTCGCAATACTATGCATGCTTCAAAACCCAACACCCAAAAAACCACACAACCCCTTAAACTCAATCATAAAGTCCTAAAAGCTCTCAGCCCATGAAGTAGGGCGTTTGGGATTTGGGATGCCGCACCTCGCAGAGTTGCGAATCCTGGCCAGAAACGTCAGCCGCATCACACCTGGGTCGAGATTCAAAATTCAATCCCAACCCCCAAAACGGTGTGGCATTTATGGGTTGTTTTCGGATTTAGTAGAGCTTGTGGTACTCAACCCAACAACCATCACACCCGGTCAGCGCCGGATTCGGATGTGGTGGGCGTGGGGGCTCAAGCCTAAAGTTCCTAAATACTCATCAAACCGGCTTGCCCCAAAAAGGACATAAGCATTTTACAGGGATATCCCTACCTTATTGGGCTTCATTGTATCGGGTTTTATGTGGGATATCCCTAACCCTAAACCCTGAACCCCTAAACCCCTAAACCCTAAACCCATCCTTATTTTTGCTTATGTACCATTTTTCGGGGCTGAAGCCTGAGTCGGTTTGGCTTTGGGTTTGGAGCGGAACGTTACGTAAAGGGTCATGGGACTTATAGTAAGGGTTCTTAAAGGGCTCTTTAAACGGATCTATAGGCTTCCTTAAAGGGATGTATGGGGTTTAGGGTTAGCAGCGGCAGGAGCAACAGAAGCAGCAGCAAAGAGACTTAGGGGACAGATGCAAAGGCAAGCTGTCTTTCTTTTCGGCTTGCTGATCTCGAAACCTTGTTCGCCAGTCTTTAGTCCTTCGTTTCGTGGCACACCGACGATATGCATGTCTCACACATGCTCCTCTGCCTTGCCCGGGGCTGGTGCCTTGGCCGCCTCTGCATCCTCACTGTGGGCTGACGTCGCAGTCGTAGCACTCCTTTTGATTCTACCGTCCATAGGGCTGGCCAGCTCCTCGGCATCGGAGACGACGATAGGGCTGCTTCGGGTGTTCGGAGGGGCTTGGCACTCACCTGGCTGTCGTTGGGGCTTCTGTCGTCGTAGCTGCGCTTTTTCTTAGTTGGCGGAGTGCATGGCGGTGTCGAAGAGCCGAGCTTCAGAGCCTCGAAACCTGCTGTCAATCCTGTCTCTGGGCATAATGGACTGGATGATGCAGGCTGAGAGGCTTGCGGTGACTTCTGACTCTTTGCTACCTTCATGAGAAACCTCATCCTTGCAGGGGTCGCGGGGCTGTTCTTTGGAGTCACTTCCGATTGAGCACCCACAGTACACGGTGAGGGCGGCTGAGTGCGAAGATGCTCCGATTGAGCACCCACAGTAGTACACGGTGAGAGCGGCGGAGTGCGAAGATGCTCGGTCATCACTAAGGAGGAGGCATCACTGTGGCCTGGTGACGGCAAGTTCGAGGACGGTGAGCCGACACTCGACATGGGCTTGCAGCTGCACTAAGGTCTTGGTTTCAGAACTAGCTCGAACCGTGTGGAGTCAAGAACAGCATATGTTTTCGTAGCCTAGGGGGTCGAGTTAGGATCTGCACGACAGAAGGCTGGCGAACTTGCAGGAACCAGGATAAGCCCAGGATCAGCCTAGCATAAGTCTAGGATAAGCCAAGCATAAGCCTAGGATAAGCAAAGACTAAGCCCAGGATAAGCCCAGGAGAAGCCTAGAAGAAGGCTAGGACAAGTCCAGGATAAGCCTAGCATAAGCCCAGAATATGCCCAGGACAAGCCTAGGATAATAAAATAAGCCCAGGATAGGCCCAGGATATTGGATTAGCCTAGGATAAGCCTAGGATAAGCCTAGGATAAGCCTAGCATAAGTCTAGGATAAGCCAAGCATAAGCCTACGATAAGCAAAGACTAAGCCCAGGATAAGCCCAGGAGAAGCCTAGAAGAAGGCTAGGACAAGTCCAGGATAAGCCTAGGATAAGCCCAGGACAAGCCTAGGATAATAAAATAAGCCCAGGATAGGCCCAGGATATTGGATTAGCCTAGGATAAGCCTAGGATAAGCCTAGGATAAGCCTAGGACAAGCCTAGGATAAGCCCAGGAGAAGCCTAGGATAGCCAAGGATCAGCTGAGGATTTCGAGCAGGGATGCGGAATCGTCTCTTATCTAAGAATTCAGAAGGGATTCAGTGTAAGTTGGGTCCAAAGGGATTTTAGGTATTCTCTTTAGGTTTTGTTTTTGGGATGATGCAAGGTTTTGAGATTCTGGGATGATGCTAGTAAGTTCGAACCTCAGAGCAGCAAATGGAAAGGTCAAGAGCTGCCAGTGGCAGAGTTACTGTTTAAGTAAAACCCCATAAATCAGGGATGCTTTCCTGGATCCTAACTGAAAAGGGCCTCGCTACGGATGCGGGGGTTTGGGGATTAGTGAAGAATGTTAAAAGTAGGGATTAAGAGTAGGTTGGGTCCAAAGGGATTTTAGGCATTCGCTTTAGGTTTTGCTTTTGGGGATGATGCCAGGTTTTGAAATTTTGGGATGATGCTAGTAATGTTCGAATCTCAGAGCAGCAAATGGAAAGGTCAAGAGCTGCTCAAGTAAAACCCCAAATCAGGGATGCTTTCTTGAATCCTAACTCCAGAATCAGATGGCCTTGCCACGGATGCGGACTTAGGAAGGGGTTTGTATCAGTTTGGCTCAGCGCTTCGTTTATCTCCCCAATACCCCAGAAAGGACAAGAACCAGGGGAACCAATTAAAACTTACAGCTGCCATTTTCCAGCGAACCTTCAGGACTTCACGTCTTCCGCCGCTTGGCAGACGCTGAGCTGCGATCTATGGCAGGACCGCCGCGTCCACGGCGACCGCGCTCTGCCTGACGACCACGGCCTCTCGCACCGCGATGACCCTCCCAGGAAGACGATGCTCTTTCTGCTTCGCCTGCAGCCTCAGCTGGATCTGGAGGTGCTGCAGCTGCAGCTGCCCGCTCTGCACCTGGACCTTGATCCTCGCGTTCTGCTTCCCTGGCCTCCCGTTCTCGTTTCAGTTGCATGCACACTTCTGCAGCACCGGCGATCATGTCAGCATCAGGCTTGGCTTCCACCTCAGTTCCATTGGTTGTTCTATTTTGCAAACACATGTCATACAGAAGAGTGCGCGCTTCGCGAATCATTGTCTGACGGTTGGATTCGCAGGCTTAATTTACAGCCAGGGCACCCCGCCCTTTTTGTTGTACTCCTTGTAGAACCAATTAACGCACCATGTCAATGCCGCCTTGGGGGTGACTTTGTTGCCGAAGGACTTGTTGGTGCTGAGGGGTTTTTTTGGGTTGTCATCGTTCGGGTAGTACGCGGCGAAGGAACTGGTGCCTGGTTGGAACACAATGTATGCGTACTCTGGAATGTCCGATGGACGAAGATCCTTCACGACCTGCGGCGTCGCCAGCTCGGCCTCTCTGCGAGAGTCCTTGAATTAATTGTTCCAATCACAAAGCATTACTCATTACTCGTCACAAGCTGCTTCTAGCTTCGCGCCTTTTTAAATAAATCTTGTTACCACCTGAGCCTACTGCTGATGCAATATCACATGCTGGACCACATCAAAGCATTAGATAGTTATTATCATTCCTTTCGTTCACCGCAAAACTCTCGTATCGGCTGCTATATAATTCAACACTGAAATGATATTAGCCACGCAGCTAGCAGCTAAGCTTGAAACCGAACCGGCTCAATTACTTAATTACTTACTATATGTTGTTACTACGTTATGGACTCATTATACATAAAATCCATTGATTGATGGCTAACCAGTAAGTAGATTGGAATCTATTGGCTGTTAAAAGCGAAGCCATTCCCATGTCTCTGGCGGTAGCTTGGTAGAAATGTGCACTTCAACTTCGGGTTATGTCAGGGTCTGTAGCTTCCGATTGTTAGGTTTCTCGAGTCAACAGCATGCGTCCTGGTTCAAGCGTTTGAGGACCAAGTCGGAGCGGTGCTTCTCCTCGAGTTTCTCCGAAAGGTCCTGGAAGTATGCCTTTTCCGAGCTGTCAATGCATCGCAAAGCTTCGCGAACGAGATCGGCACAGGGCTGCTTCAGGGCGTGCTCCCCACCCTCATCGTCATCAGCCGTGGCTTGAATCAGAGCAGCACATCGGTCCTTCTGCTGTTTCTCCGTCCATGATGGAAAAAACTTCTGCAGGAGCGACATAATGCGCGAGCGATGGCCGATGGACTTCTCCGCGTGCTTGGTCACAGTGGTGTTCGTGCTCAGGCCTGCATCATGACAGACTGGCAGAGGATGCAAGGATTTAGCAAACTAATACTAAAACTGGGCACCCCTGTCACAGGCTGACCGCAAAAATCTTCAATGTCAATCCTACATTAGGTAAGTTAGGTAAGTTGAACTCTAATGGGTCCATATTATCGTCACTAGCTAATTAGACTGAAACCACGACCCCCAGCTACAGGAATCGCACAGCCTAAGAGCCTAACTGTCACGCGAAAGCATGCTGCAGTGTTACCCACGAGCGGCAGATCATCCGAAGACGAGTCCTAACCTCTGCATCAAGCCCAACGCCGTGCTCAAGGAGACCGGAAAGAAGCGAGGTCGGCCCACCGTCTCGCTTCAAAGCGATTGCCTCAAAGACTAGACTAATTCCGTTAGCAGCTTCGGCATTGGGCAGCTAGTGGGCATTATGTTGCGCAGAGGGCTGGCGTCTAGTAGTAATCAGTATGTCAGAAACATCAGACAGGCAGCCTGCACGCCAGTGCCAGCGAATGATGCGGAGGGCGATGTCCTAGGACCTGAGCTGTGGGGAAGTCTTGAAGTGAGCTTCGGGAGGATTGTGGCTTACTGGATTTTGTCTTCAATTCAAAAGGCAACGATTCAGTGATCTCAAATTGCGGCCAGCTACGCGGAGAGGTCGGAAGAAAAAGGAACTCTTCTGATGCCGCTTCTGTACTCCCCGGCTCCCCCAATTTGGTCTGCTTCAGCAGAGAGATGCTCCCCCCCTTCGTACGCAGGCTGTAGCCAAGATCCACACGGTGCAGTGGTCAGTGGCCAAGCAATGGCCGCACGGCCACGGAACCCCAAACTCAAAAACCGTGCCCCATCTGCTTTGCGGATGTAGGCATGCCCCTTCATGAAGAGGCACCCCGTCCACGTTCCTCCGATGTCCTTGAAATCCTGCTCAGCGAACGACATGAGCAGCAAGTGGCTGGCGACGGCTCGGACGTCGCTGTGCACGCCAGTCGGCTTCCACAGCGGCGGCCCTGTCCACAAGGAGCGTTGCCGAGACTTCAGCACGGTGTTATTTGGCTGCGGGTTTTGGATTCTTGTCAGGAGACTAGTTTCGGGTGTAGTTAGTAAGGTTTAAGTTTAGCGACTCGGGAGTGCCCAAAACCTAGAAGCCACTTGAGACCAGGAAAAAAAGGTTCCAGACCCCGTCCTGTGTTACTCTCGTACTCCTTCAACCTTGGCTGACACAAGAATCTTTAACTTAACCTAAAGTTACTAGAGTAGCTGGAAACTGCAAATTGTCTTCAGTCTTTAATTAAAAGCACCCAGCACTCGGAGCCAGCCTAAAGACTAAGAAAGCAGGGCAACATCTTCGAGGCTCTTTGAACAACGGTGCCGGCGGCCTGCTTCATGTCAGAACCGAAATAGAGAGGCTTGCACAGCCCCGAGTCTGCGACTCGCGCGTCGCCGGGCTGCAACTTCAGGAATCCATTACCGAAGCATGATTCCATCATGCGCGGACAGTACGCATGAGCACCGTACATGCGGTAAGTGTTCCATACGTGGTGTTTCGCATCCCGTCCGCGGTCCGCGAGGCTTGCAAGGACCTCCTCTAGTGTAAACTTGGTTGTTGAGAGTCCGCTTGTCAACCAGTACACATGCTCGTGCAAAGCCTCCATTTTCCAGCCCCACCGTTCACCGTGGAGCCACAGGTCACTGACGATTGTCAACTTATCGTACCAGAGATCCTGGACAATCTCGTTCAGTGCCTGCAGAGAGTGGCCACGTCGTGAAACTGCAATTGGGCCACGTGACGGCAAGTAGTTAATTGAGCTTCGCTTCCTTACCCAAAGCCGGTGTTTCGCATCCCGTCCGCGGTCCGCGAGGCTTGCAAGGACCTCCTCTAGTGTAAACCTGGTTGTTGAGAGTCCGCTTGTCAACCAGTACACATGCTCGTGCAAAGCCTCCATTTTCCAGCCCCACCGTTCACCGTGGAGCCACAGGTCACTGACGATTGTCAACTTATCGTACCAGAGATCCTGGACGATCTCGTTCAGTGCCTGCAGAGAGTGGCCACGTCGTGAAACTGCACTTGGGCCACGTGACGGCAAGTAGTTAATTGAGCTTCGCTTCCTTACCCAAAGCCTATAAGCCTCAACCCTAGACCCTCAACTCCAATTGTTAAACCTCGTACAGCACACACCCTAAACCTCCCTCCCGCTGTTTCGCATGGGCACTTCTCTTTCGGGGTGTTCCTGACTCTGCGATGCAAGCTTGGCTTTGGTGACGACGGTGCAGACGTCCCGAGCTGTCTGCAGGGCTTGGAACGCCTCGGACTGGTCCTTGCTTAGCATCCCCGCCATTGTTCCGGAGGTAGCTGGTAAACCAACAAACTCCAAGCCCTGACAGAGGCCATCGCGATGACGAGGTCGAAGAATAGCCGCGCACGCCCCGTGTCCTGTCTTGATTCAGAATTCCCAGGATCAACCCTGAGGTTGCAGCTTATTAATGGGTTAGAGGTAGAAAGGACCCAGCCCTGCCCTCCCCGGTTTCCTGCGCTGATTTCACCTTAATGCGCTCCAGCGTCTCGGTTCTCATCAAAACTGCCAGGGTCTCCCGAATCTCCGCCTCCCACTTCCCGTGGGCACGATCCGACTGCCATTGTACAGCCGTGTCCAGCTGCTCCAGCTGGTGCAGTGTGTGAATGTGAGATCGGAACAGCGGTCTTTTCATGAAGTACACCATCTCCGCGAGGTTTTGGATCTCGGCGTTGGCCAAAAGTTTGGCCATCAGGTCGAAATCTGACCCTGACTCTCCGCGCAAGTCGCGCAAGATCCAGTCACGCTGCCGCTTGCGGTCCGTCGGGGCGACCGTCGACTCTTCCACTTCATCTGGGGCGTCCAGGCGCGACTCGGCAGCTGTCTTTTCAGATCGTTGTCGGAATTGGAAAATCTTTTTGTTTTTTTGGGCGGCCCTATGCAAAGCAGACACAAGTCAGCGTACTCACTGTGAGTAGGAGAAGAAAGCGCTAGACCTGAGGAGCTTCTTGCACGTTGGCAGCCCCACTAACTGAGACCAAGCCGGACGGTTAACAGCCAGCCTGTGAAGCAAAAGGAAGGCAAAAGGAAAACTAGGGGATAGGGAGGTCATGGCATGTGGGGTATGTGAGAGCCAGTGCCATGCTAGTTCGGCACACTGCTCGGCCCAGTGAAGTCTACGACGTCCCGGCCGTATGCCTGCCTGTACTGTACCCCCTCTATATACAAACGCCTTCGTAAAAACACAGTTTCGCTCCAGGTTGCTCGGAGTTGCTCTCAAAACGTGACCAAACAACTTTAGTTGTGCCCTGTGGATGTGGTGAGTGAGGGGGGGCTGGTCGGCAAGGGCTCTGACACCTTCGTTGCGGATGGTCTGTGCGTGGGGGTTGTCTGTGAGAACCTTGGTGTAGTAGGTGGCTTTGATCCTTTGGATCTTGCGGAGTGACTGTGAGTGGAAGGCCTCAATCCTGTGGAGGTCTGCTGTGGTGAGCGCGGCGGACTCCATGCCATAGGCGATCATGGGAATGAAGACCGCGTTGTAGATGCGCAACTTCCACGCTATGCTCAAGCCTGTGTGTCGCCAGAAGGCGTGCAGGGTGCTGAAGTGCTTCCGGGCTTTCCCCAATCTTGCGGTGATATCCGCCTTGCTGGACGAGTCCTGGCTGAGCACCACTCCTAGATACTTGGCCTGCGTGACTTCCTTCATTGGTTCACCTGTGAGGAAGTGTATGTGATTGACGGCCAGCTGTGAGCGCAGCAGTTCGCACTTTTTAAGGTTCAACGAGAGGTTGCTGTAGCCAGCAACTTCTTGAATCTTGTGCAGAATCTGCTGGCCCCTTTCAGCAGTACCTGTGAAAACGGCCATGTCGTCTGCGTAAGCGAGGTCGTAGAAAGGTTGGTTCTGGCTGAAAAGCCACGGGAGCATCTGGCCGTGCTTCTGCAGCACCTCGTCGACATCCGCCATGATCATGCTGTGAACCACCAGGAAAAGGTAGGGAGAAAGCGGACAGCCTTGGCGAATGCCCGAGCTTGCAAGGGACTGCTGGCTCTGTTGTCCTGCAGCTTTGACTGTGAAGGAGGGGTTGTTGTAGATCGAGCCAATCAAATTGACAAACGACGGCGTCCACCGTGACTGCTTGCGGGTGAACTTTGTCAAATGCCTGGCTCCAGTCAAGAAGCTGCACGTACAGGGTTGAGCCGCAGCGTTCGGCTCGCTCAAGAAGCCTCCGTGCCACATGAATCGCCTGTGAGGTCGATCTGGTGGCTCTGAACCCATACTGTGTGGGTCGCAGCTTGTGGTCTATCGCCTGCTCCAGGCGTTTCTGGAGAAGTCTGGCGAAGAGCTTGTAGGAGGTGCTGAGGAGGGCGATGGGGCGGTAATTGTTGGGGTCCGCCATGCCATTGTGCCGCGCTTGTGAATCTCGGCCACGACGGCTGTTGACCATTCTTCCGGTACTAGACCTGTGAGCAGTGCGTCGTTGAAGAGGTCAAGTAGCGGCTGCCGATTGGCTGGGGTAAGCCACTTTAAAGCCTCTGCCGGAATTTGGTCAGGGCCTGGAGCTTTGTGTGATGCCATGCCTTTGAGGGTGGCGTTGAGCTCCTCCATCGTGATGGGTTCCATGTTGACTGGACTTGCGTCTGTGAGTGGGTGGGTGGGACCTGTGTAGTCCGTTTTTGTAGGTTGTGTATTTCCCACTGAAGACTTTCCTATTTGCATCCCACACAACCTGGGCTGAGAATGTTCGGGTTTCTTGCATGTGCAAGCTATGTTAAGTGCTAGAGAAGCCCGGCAACCTTGCCGTCCAAGCCAGCAGTGTCGGCACTGCCCACGAAGCGCTGCCACACTGTGTTCGGATCCGTTGTTGTCGGAACACGCAGGTCGTGGCAGAGGTTCTCCCAGTTTTCCTGAAACCTTAGGCATGCATTGGCTGCTTTGAAGCCAAGAATGTTCTTCTGATTGCTGATTGCATCATTGAAACTCTGCGGAGGAAGGGCCGTGCACAGCTTTGTACGCGTTGAACGCCGAAGCCAGCTCCTGGGCAAACTGTGTGGAGCCCCATGGCTTCCTTTTGAAGGACATCAGGAACTGAGTGGCGCCCACGATGCCTTAGATTCATTAGATCGCATGGGCCGTTTGCAAGAGCCCGTGCTTGAGGCAACTTGTAACGGTTTTGTTGATCATGATACCTCAAGTACGCTTGCACACAGTGATGGACAGTGACAAGATTCCCCAAAGGCCGACCTCCTTCACGGCAGCCTGAGCTTGGTTCCAGTCCATGTGCGGCGGCTCACGGCGCCTGCATCCTCGCAAACCCATTCCGTAAAAGAGCATGTTGAAAAGCATCGTCCTGACAGCAACAACACATACCAGAACCCCGACGTGGCGCAGGTGCTGTCAGGAGCCAACATGACTGAAGCCCAGCCAAGGTACTGCTGCGACTCGCTGTCGCTCAGGATGGTAAGCACTGGCATCGACAGGAGGTCCGTTCTCTGCGGGTCGACAGTAGCGAGCTGTGGAGTAGGCAAAAACCGGTCCAAGTCATCATTCATTGCAGCCAAAGTGTTCTGCAATTCCTTGACTACTTCGAATCGCTTTTTGGTAGCCAAGTTCAGCTGCTTCCTTTGCCTCTGCAGCGCCGAAAGCGCGAGGAGGCGTCGGTCGTCAAACTGATCGGGGGTGTCCTCATTCCCGGACCTCAGCGACGGTCGGATTTCTCAGTCCGCGAGAATCTGAGAAGGCACGGACACAACCTCTTGAGGATGAGCTCCTACGGCCATAGACTACTGAAACACAGTGGAAACTGCAGAGCTATGCACAAAATGGAACCTAAACCTAGAGTCCATACTAGCGAAATCCTGCTGATACACGAATTAGCTCTCACGAGTAACAATTCGGGCCATCGTTTCGAAGTCCTGGTAGTTCGCCAGATTCTCAGCCTCCTCCTCCGGAGTTGCTCCGCCCAGCATTGGGAACGTTTCCGGCACCTGCGCGAGTTTCGGAGTTCATGACCAAGGATGCGAGCGTTAACTCCATGCATGTCACACGAAGCTGCTCATGCCTTTTCAGTGATTCAGTGCATGATTGCGAAGGTCTGGCAACCGCTGGAGCACTGCAGGCTTTGAAAACCAACTGGCAGTGACGGATCCCTCAGACAGAGAACCACCCAGTCATTGAGTGCGTTCAAATATAGAAGGCCAACAGTCGTGTAGTAACTGAAATCCACTGATTATATGCTTCTGTGCAATGTCGGAGATGATGACTCGAAGCTGGGGTATGCCACTTCATGGGGTCGTTTCAACTCAAGGAATTATGAACTAACCCTAGCATAGCCTATATTACTATGTCCAGAGACAACATAGAATCACAAGTGAGTGGCACGAGACCGAAAACATCGGGCGCTCATGATTCAATGACAATGATGGTATGATTCTGGGCAATGTCTCAGTCGCAGGTGGCGTATGCCAATTAATGGGGTCGTTTCTCAAGGAATTATGAACTAACCCTAGCATAGCCTATGTTACTATGACTAGACACAACACAGAATCACAAGAGAGTGTTACGAGACCGAAATTACATCGGCTGCTCATGCTGGTATGATATTCTGGGCGACGTATCAAAGGGTGGCAGGTGGAGTATGCCAATTAATGGTGTCATTTCTCAAGGAATCATGAACTAACCCTGGCATAGCCTATGTTACTATGACTAGAACACAGAATCACAAGAGAGTGGCACGAGACCGAAAACACCGGGCGCTCATAATGATGGTATGATTCTGGGCGATGTCTCAGAGGGTCGCAGCTGGACTCTGGAGTATCTCGATGGAATAGCAAAATGTGCACACGGCGATGAGCCAAGCAAGCTCAGTCGCCGATGTCCAGGGATGCAGCGAACCACTCTGCGTGTACGCTCAGAAGCTATTGTCAGCACAGAATCACGGGTTTTGATTCAGTGTCATTACACAAAAGCCCTGGACTCGCAAGACGGGAATCCCATCAATCAAGGCACGGCAGCGTGCACTGCGTCGGTTCAACACTAACACGTCTTCTGATTCCATGAATCAGCCAGCTAAGCAGCTACAGGTAAAGAATTACTAAATTATACATGTAGACATAAGCGGTCTTAAAAACTAAGTGGTGCAGCTTATACAACTAATTCCTAGCCAACCATGTACATGTTATATTTAAACAGTAATATAGAATAATAACAATAGCAAATAATATTATTAGTATTAATTTTTAGTAGTATTATTCTTGCTATTATTGCTATATCCTAAATTATATGTCTGTGTGTAACAGTTTATGTATGTATGTATGTATGTATGTATGCATGTATGTAATGTATATACACGCACGCGCACGCACGCACACGCAGGCACACGCACACGCACGCACACGCACGCACACGCACACGCACGCACACGCACGCACACGCACGCACACGCACGCACATGCACGTACACACGCACACACGGACGCACACGCACGCACACGCACACGCACGCACACGCACGCACACGCACGCACACCCACCCACAAGCACACGCACGCACACGCACGCACACGCACACGCACGCACGCACACGCACACGCACGCACACGCACGAGCACGCACGCACACGCACTCACACGCACACGCACGCACACGCACGCACACGCACGCACACGCACGCACACGCACGCACACGCACGCACACGCACGCACACGCACGCACACGCACACGCACGCACACGCACGCACACGCACGCACACGCACGCACACGCACGTACACGCACACACGGACACACGGACGCACGTGCCCCCGGACTTTATAGGTCACGGGGCACCATGACCACTAAATTCCTCGGGCCTGCTCTCTTGGGGACCAGCCGGGCCGACCCCGGACTTTATAGGTCACGGGGCACCATGACCACTAAATTCCTCCTGCCTGCTCTCTTGGGACCAGCCGGGCCGACCCCGGACTTTATAGGTCACGGGGCACCATGACCACTAAATTCCTCCCGCCTGCTCTCTTGGGGACCAGCCGGGCCGACCCCGGACTTTAGAGGTCACGGGGCACCATGACCACTAAATTCCTCCCGCCTGCTTTATTGGGGACCAGCCGGCCCGGACTTTATAGGTCACAGGGCACCATGACCACTTTCTTTCCTCCCGCCTGCTCTCTTGGGGACCAGCCGGGCCGACCCCGGACTTTATAGGTCACGGGGCACCATGAGCACTAAATTCCTCCCGCCTGCTCTCTTGGGGACCAGCCGGGCCACGGGGCACCATGACCACTAAATTCCTCGCGCCTGCTCTCTTGTGGACCAGCCGGGCCGACCCCCGGACTTTATAGGTCACGGGGCACCATGACCACTAAATTCCTCGCGCCTGCTCTTGGGGACCAGCCGGGCCGCCCCCGGACTTTATAGGTCACGGGGCACCATGACCACTAAATTCCTCCCGCCTGCTCTCTTGGGGACCAGCCGGGCCGACCCCGGACTTTATAGGTCACGGGGCACCATGACCACTAAATTCCTCCTGCCTGCTCTCTTGGGGACCAGCCGGGCCGACCCCGGACTTTTTACATCACGAGGCACGAGACCCAGCGGACTTTATACGTCACGGCGCAACACAAGCCCCGATTTTATCGATCACGGGGCACGAGACCCAGCGGACTTTATACGTCACGGCGCAATAAAAGCCCCGATTTTATCGATCACGGGGCACGAGACCCAGCGGACTTTATACGTCACGGCGCAACACAAGCCCCGATTTTATCGGTCATGGGGCAGGAGACCATACGTCACGGCGCAATACAAGCCCCGATTTTGTAGGTCACGGGGCAGGAGACCCAGCAGATTTCATACGTCACGGCAGAATACGACCCCCCGCTTTTGAATCACGGTGTGTTATTGTTGTTATTTATTATTTCCATTATTAGTATTACTATTGTTTTTTTCATTTTTAATCGTCACTTTTTATTGTTGTTACTCGTATTTGTTTTCGTATTTGATAATACATAATATTTATTAATGTTGTTTTGCTTTTTCTTGGCGTTTATGTATGCTTTGTTCTTGGTATTGTCTTATTTGTTTTACTATCTTCTTGTATTTTTTTGTTTTTATAACCACCGAAATAACAATAACGAATATGTATTATATACTACTATTAGTATTGCTGTTGTTTACCACTGTTGTTACATGCTGTTGGTGGTGCTGTTGCTGTTGTTGTTGTTGCTGTTGTTCATGTTGCTGTTGTTCTCGTCCTCCTTCAGTCTTATCAAATTATCACGACGATTATGATGGTACGTAATGTTGTTAGTTTATCGCTATTCTTGTTCTTTTTATGCTTCTTATTATTGTTGTTATTATTATTATGTCTGCACGCAGAAACCGTACACCTATCACTATCTCATCGCCCACGATACTGACTGAACCGCCGCCGTGTGCCGCAGCTCAGAGCTCAGAAGCCTTCCATCACTCACGTGGCAAAGGTGGAGGCGGAGGGCGAACCCTGGCCGAGGAACTCGCCCACCAGCAAAGGCTGAGGTTGCAGTCGTAGCAGGAGCCTTGACGAGGTCAGGTGCTAGCGTATTGAGAACGGCAACTAAACTCTGGAGTTCAATGCACCAAGTAACCGCTGCAGGCTGATACAACTCCAGAACAAGAGCCGAAATCGAAGTCGGTGTTGCAGTGCTGCCCTCATGGTACTCCGCCCATGCCTGCGCAGACTCCTGCAAGGGGATGCGCTTGGATTCTTGCCGGCTATGTTATGACGGCCCCTAGTGCATGCAATCCTTGTAGTGTGCGAAGGACACCCACTTCTTCCAAGTCTGATCGAATGGCGGCTTAGCATGCGACTGGAGGTCGTAGATGCATGGCCAGTTGAACTTCAGCTTCCGCAACTCCTCGATGCGCTTGAAGAACTGCTGCTCGGCTGCATCGGCAAGCGACTTCTGATGCATCGTAACTCGGAGGCCAGGCGCTGTTGTGGCTGATATCACCTGAAGCCCGACGGTTTGGGCTAGTCTGAGACCTAGAAGACTGTCAAGCAAACGAATCTTAAATCTGTGTCCGGCCACGGTCCGGCAGAAGACTTCGAAGAGGGCCATATGAGCCGCATTCACGGCGCCCTCACCCGCGAGGACACGCTGCCTTGCTTGGCATGGGCTCCACGTGTCGTGATACACCTGAAATTTTGCAACTGTATGCTTCATGTGTCATGCACCAAGAAACACATCCGGATGCATCTCATCCTTCTTCGCGCTGATGCGATCGCCGATACCCTCGAAGATCAGGAGCGGATCGAACCGGTCCAACTCCGCCTCCAACTCTGCCTCAAGAGAGATCTCTGTCTCCGGGGCAGGCGCCGCCCCCAACTCTGTCTGAGAAAAGATCTCCATCTCCGGCGGGGCAGGCGCGGCCTGCCACAATGAGGTGTGCGACCGGAGCTGAGACCTGGACCAGAGGCGCCGGAGGCTGCGTCTGCGAAGGCAGAGCCATCACAGGCTCAGTCTCCATTAGCCCGCAGCTGTCATTGTCGCCGTCGGAAATGTCCTGCAGCTAGAAACTGTCTGGGGCACTCCGATGGCTGCTACAATGTCCTCCTGCGGCGGAGGTCGAGGCTTCGAGAAGAGCATGCGTACCTGAGCAAGTTGTTCCGGTTGTTATTGTTGTTGGTGGTGGTGATGGTGGTGGTGGTGAGCCATGGCATGTAATTAATTCAGCAGGGTGCGTAGGTAACCTTTCCGCTCGTGCGGTCGATGATGTATTCTTCGCCATTGATCCTGTGGCGCTTGACCATGAAGTCGTCGGCAACACGCCGACGCCCACCGCTGCCACTGTGCATGTGAAGCCACACCGATGTCTCATTCAGGACATGGTACGCAAAGATGCCGTTCTCATCATCTACAATGACCACCTGATGCCCAGGACTGGAGTTGGAGACATTTGGGATGATTTAGGAGCCTGAGAAATAAGAATAGGGTATTGGGGCATAGTAAAAAAGAGACTTATGGGAAGGAGCAATGGGACCGATACTAGAAACTATCAAGGCGTCGATGGTACCACCCCGAACCCACCCTAAACCCTAAACCCTTAGGAATAATCGGAAGCAACAAGGACCAGGACAGGCTAAGAACCCGCCTCGGGTGGGTCCTCTGAGAGAACCGAGCGACGCGACTGACAATCGCTCGGAGCCGGGGATCGGGAACGCATGAATTGCACGGAATGGTCATCCTCGCAGCTGCCCTTGGATTCAGGCTGACTATATTATATAAGATTCAGTATACTGAATCTCAGATCACGAACGCAGTGACGGCTGAGCCGCAGCTTGACTGGAACCCCTGCTTAAAACAATTAAAGTCTATAGTTGGAGGGGCAGGGGACTTAGTAAGTCGTTCATAAGTAGGGTTATAATTGGGGTAACTCCATTTAAAGAACTTATAACTCTACTTACAAGCTACTTACTAAGTCCCCTGCCCTTCCAAGTAACCCTTATTATCCGAACAAAGTCACTCGGGAGGAGCGCCTGACTGGTCGCTCCGTGGGAGGAGGCATGAAGCGGCCAGCTCCGGGTGGTGGCGGAGCTTCAGGCGCAGGTGGGGGCGGAGCAGAACCCAAGTCCGGGGACGGGCCGACACTTTGAAGCGGTGGGAGATTGCTGCCTCCGCCGAAGTCCAATGGCGGGTTGTTGACAATGTCGTTGATGTAGGCATCGGGTGGATGGGGCACCATGATGAAGTCCTTCAGCATTGCCGTCTGGGAGCCGTTGGTGATGAAAGGCTGGCCACGCCTATCAATTGATTGTCAGTCAGTCAGTCAGTCAGTCAACGGACCTGTCAAGGGCCCACATCATCCAGTAAGGCCACAGCACGTCCGACCAATGAACCATGCCATCCCAATTTGCACCCGTCGCCACTGGCAGGTACGCGGTCTGAACAGTGTTCGACACGCACATCCTGCCGGAGGACGAGTACAAAGTCAGGCGGGCCAGTGCCTAGGTTCTGATTGCCCGCTTCCGGCGCAGTTCCGGCACCAGCTCTGCAAGGCTACCTGAATTCTGAGTAGCAACCATGAGCACAGGCTGACAATCCGCTGGATATATGTACGGCAAGACACGGTCGAGGTGGGTCTCCGACACGCGCTTCCGCCGCTCATGCTCATGCTGCACCCGTTCCGCGAAAGATGCAGGATGCTAAGGATCAGGCGCTCTTGGTAGGGCAACTTCTGATCGTGATTGCGACCCAGGACGAAGCATAGGAGGTCCTGAAGCATGGACAGTAAGTGTCTGGGGTGTAGGGTTTAAGGTTCAGGGCTTGGCGTTTTTTGCTTTAGACGTCGCGTTCAAGGGAAGAATCGCAGCCGTGTCACACTGAGGTCTTCCTTGGTAAGCGCTTCCAGCTGTGTCCCCGTGCAAGTGACGGGGTCTACGCGCTGCAGCGCTTTGATCTGGTCGTCCCGTGGCAGACGCTCCATGGTGTTGTACTTGCTGTTCAGCTTGTTGGCTGTCGCACTTCGCGACTTGGGAGCAGCAGAAGCCTGGACACGGCCTGCTGCAGCAAGCATTATAAGTTGAGATGAGGTCAATGCAACAGGGAAGTGTACTTAGGACTCCTGACAAACTGAAGATGCCTCGGTCTCGCCCTCTGGAGGCAGCTCCCGGATCCACCTGCATAGCTCCACGACGTGGGCTCCATTGGATGATCCATCTGCATAAATGCACGCGCGGCGCGGGGCGAGCATCACCTGGTCCTGGCGGCGGGACATACGGCACCATGAGCAGCGCCGCTGGGTCTCTCGGCTCATCGGGTGGACTAGAGCCGCGGCCGCCCCGGCCCCGGACCATCTTCCAGACACACAGCCTCTGCGAGAGGCGAGGGGCACCTTATTAGTCTGAGTACCGGAGACCTCCTTGAGCTAGGATGGGACACGATGCAGCACGAACAGTAAGGTCAAAGCAGCATGCCCTGGAGATGTTATGCGTGCAAGTGAATCCAGGGAATCCGAAAGCAGACAACCGCATGCATGAGCTCTTTGCGCCTGGAGTTCAATGTAGAAGCTTGGGCTTCAGAGTAGCTAGCCAGACAGAAAGCAAAACTCCTAGACATGCAATATGCATGCCGTTTCCGAGCTGCTGTCGCGCCTCACTCCAAGAACGGCCTGCACGAAAAGGATCTACCATTGGAACATGGGACGCACGTGCCAAAGCGGAAAAGGTTGGCCAACCCATGGCTGCGTACAGTTCCTTCAGGGTTACCTGTCTATGCTGCGGGACATACACATAAATGCCGGAAGAACGACGAAGAGTAGGAAGAAAGCCGGAAACTCCAGTCCACGTGCACCATCCCGCAGCAGGGTTGTCTTGCAAGTTGACAACTAAGTCTTCAACAGCACATCGGCTGCAGATATCAAGGGCGTTGTACTTGGCTGCATAGCATGCCAAGCGCTGTTGCTCAGCATGTCTGAGCAACGAAGCAAGAGTCGGGGGAGCACCCGGTGCAAGCCGCCGATGCACTGCCAACGCCTGCGAGTCCTGACGAATGTCAGAAGCCGTGGCCACCATGCAATCGGAGGGCCTAAGTAGCATGTAGCAAGTGGAGAAGCACCCGGCTATTATTATTGCAAAAAACAACATTTACTTGTGCGGGCACTCGAGCTAGAGTCGCAGTACCCGTGACCGTTCCGACCTGAGGGCGGTGCCGTAGCACTCGTTCCCTCCTCAGCTGATTCTTGGCAATCTGCAAAAGGAAATCCACATCGACGCCACAATCTGGGATCATGCGATCTGCACGGCTGCCAAGCGTGTAAGACCTTGTCGTCATTATGAAATCAGGAACTATATCGCAACATCAAATTCGTGCAGCACACGCACGGTCCGGAATCCACTGCGACTTAGCAGCCTGTCTCTGCGAATGGCGTCGAAGCCAAAGCCAGCGGTGTAGATGGGAAAATCTTGCAACGAGAAGCTGGGCAGATTGTCATGTTTCAGCCATTGGGGACAGCCCAGGACGTTCTCAAAGCATACCGCAGCAGTGCTAGTGGATTCTGTCTTCACACCGTAGGCGATAACAGTTCCCGCTGTAGGCCCGTCGGCGCCACACCTCGAACCAATTACGAAGTGATCTGTGCACGGGGGGCCTCCCACACGCAGCCTGGAGCCACTGCTGTATTCACAGAAACGACGATGCCGGAAGCAGTAGCCACGAGGGTACACACTCGCGTTGTCATAGATCAGCTGCTTCTTCTCCGCATGCGTATGCTGTGCTTCTCGAAGTGCCGCAGTCCACGGACTGCCTGCACCAAAGACATCCATGATGTCGCCGAAGAGGCAGACATTGGAAGGAAGAGTTTGCAAGAGATAGCACTGACAGTGTGCATCGATGTCCTGGGTCGACATGTCATGTGTGGCAGCCCGCAGCATGCAGTACAAAGGTCTGAAAGCGACAGGCTCAGGTCAGGCCAAGTGGCTGATGCCGTGCATGGTTCTAAATCTAGGACGATGCCCTGTCGTTGGAAGGAAGCTTGCAGCATACTCACAGCCATTTCCCAGCAACCATGACCTGTGAAGTCGGAATCTGATCCCTGACAATTGCAGAGCATGCTGGCTTGAATTTGTGCAGATGTCATATGTTGCGACAAGACATTCCACACAACATCGCACCATTCAAACCTCCTGGCAAGTTCATCCATTGCCTCCCGGATGCAGCCGCACGTGTTATCCAAAATTCAACAAACAGTTATGGAATTGTGGATCGTACGGGTGCCTGCGCTTGCCGTCCTGTCCAGTCCAGGAACATCGACAATTGAGATTTAGTAAGGAATGCTGAAGCATGGAATCTCGAATCTGAGTTTGAATCTGGCCGCGGATCACAGTCCACAACTGCTGTCGGGGGTGCATTCAACGAGAGTCTGTCAGTTGCACTAGCATGTGTTCCAACAATGCAGCACTGCAATGCACGGCATGCACGGGCACTGGCTGGCCTTGGGAGGAAGGGCAGCGCCTTTGGCAAACTCTATGCTCCAGAATGTCCACAGCATCATCTTGTCGTTGCCGATCTTGCCGCCATCCGTCAGCAACTGCGTGAGCAGCAACTCGATAACATAACTATGCAACTCGGCAGACATAGCTCATGGCACGTCATGTGACATGTGGCGGTGACAGTTGACGGTCAGTCACAGTTGCTGTGTCCAACCCAGCCGTGCCTAAGATGCAATAATGAGCCCAAGCCTGCACGTAGTTCACCTTGGGAAAGTCTAGGCGGAGACGGAACACGTAGGCATCGCAGAAAACCTGACAGTTTGAGGACAACAGCCAGGAGAAGTAGGCACCTCATAACTCCGCTACTGACGCTACTGGCTATCCATGGGAAGTCGGAAGAGCACCTGATTGGCCACGTGCTGGAACGCTTGCAGCTCGTTCACCATAACCCACACTTTCCGGGGCGATCGTGCTTCACCCTTATTGTTGTTTTCACGGATGCAGGCTGTATCATGTACTATTTTCTCATGCAAGGTCGTGATTCAGTGATTGTGAGGTAAGCGCTGGGCCGTGCACCACTTTGCCGCAGCCTTTTCCACAGTCATGCGAGTTCCCTTAGTCCCTGTTGCATCCTCCGCAGCAAGGTCGCTGCCGGTGATAGCCGATTCGAAGCCGGACGCTCTCGGATGCATGACATGTTCTACAACTTGCGCCATAAGACGGAGGCCGGCATCTTGTGCAGCGGCATCCACACACAGCAGCAAGCCAGAGACCAGTTCACCAGCTGTGGCTTGATAAACCTCACTGATGCTAGCAAACGCAGATTCGATGTGGATTGATTTGATCGTTTTTTACTGTTTGACCGAAGCCATATAATATACACAGTAAACTTACATACGGACCATTGCTGTGTCTACTGCTGGCATAGGAACTGAATGAGTGATGCAAGCATATGCATCGTCATCTTTCATGGCTTGCCAGTGCTGGAGAAACCCGGGCCACCACAGAATAGATTGCAGCTCTTGCTGCACCCCCGCATGCAACTCCAGAGACCCTGCTTCGAAGGTGAGTCGCACCTAGAAAGCCGAATGTGCAGTTCTGCAAACACACTGAGCGGTTACCGGTTATCGACCACCAAATTAATTGCCTATGCCCGCGCAGTGCAGACACGTGCTGCAGCAAGAAAGAGCAGGACGGAGCCACCGCCCAGTATGCCGGATGATTGAGAAGATCGCAGAGCACGCAGGCGGCGTCAATGATATCTTCCAGGTATCGCCTGCCTCTTGACTGTGACCAGTAACCAAGGGTACAGAACAAAATCAAAGTGGGCACGAAGTAGCTCCCGAAATTGCGTATGTAGAGTGCTGGGCAGTACACATCGTGCCAGACTGCATTGTCTTTACTGCCGAATGCATTCTTGACCTAGGCAGTGACCAGTTTTTAAACCAACTTTCCGAATCTAGGCCCAAACAACCTCAACCCGAAAACCCCAAAACCCCTAGACTCTAGACCCCAAATCCCTCAACCCTACAAATAAACCCGAAATCCTTAAATGCCTGAACCCCATAAATAAACCCCTTAACCCTATAAACTCCTGAGCCCTTTAAACATAATAAAGAATCCCGGCGGATTCAGCAGAAAATCTACAAGTAGAATGGAATGAATGAAACCGACGCGAAAGCACAAACAAACAAGGGCGCGGGATCTGCGGAAAGAGGGCTTGGTGCAGCCGCAAGATTGCTGATTTCCCTCAATTCAGTGACCACAGCAGTCGCCTGAGTGTTGCACATGATGACATGACTCAATGACATGGGATATTGGTCAATCTAATCTAATATGTGTGAGATTTAATGTAGTGGACAGCGAGCGTGAAAGAAGAGTGAAATTCTGAAAGCAGTAGCTGTCGGCTATGATGGCACATAATACTATTTGCAGGCCAAGCACACATTCTCCCTTCGTTTGAGGACTTCATTGAAGACCGGTCGCAAGTCCCAGAACACGGAATGATAGTTGACCGAGGGGAGTCCTATGAGTTCCGTCCGGGGCCAACACCCATGCTTGGCCAAGCTTCCAAACCAAGGCGTTGCATTCATGTGAGGCCGTCAGTCGCACTGGTTTCCGAAGACAACAGGCGGTTCGGCTTCAGTGGGTTCGCATCGAGGTAATTAATTAGCTTTGTAGATTCAGGGGGGATTCGACAGGGGGTTACATCCGGCACGCTAATCATACATTGACCGTGACAATGACTCACAATAAAACACGCACTGAGCCTCCTGGTCGCCGGTCCTCGACTCGTCGTGCTGCACTTGACAATCCCAACAAAGCTACGTGAATCACCAAGCCACCCCGGTTCCGTTTGAAGGGATCTACAGGAGCGCCAATATCGGGCTTAGCGTGTGTTTGTTTAGGCTGGATAAAAGGGCCTTGTAGGGTTTCTTAAGGGGTCTCATCGGGCTTAGTATAGTAGGGGCCGGTTTTGGGGTATATAATACCATGAGTATAACTGTGACAAGGGACCCCAATCTAGAGTTGCTAGCTACTAGACTTCTATATTAGGGTTTGACGGCTTAGTTGAGGTTGAGGGATAGCTTTGGGTTGACGGCCGAAGGGTTGAGACTTGGGGGCTTGCGACTTAAAGCTTTCATGGTTGAGGGAATGGGGCTGAGGGTTTGGGGGTCAGGGATTATTGCTTTAGGGCTCTAGGGTTGGAGGGAAGGCTTCTGTGCAAATTTTGTGGTTTAGGATGGTCCGTGTTACAAGTGTCAAGACGGGTCGAATGGAACTAATTGATCAACAATCCACACACACCTGAATCCCCAGAAGCACAAGAGTATCGCCACAGCAACACAGCATGACCTAAGGGCCATCCTCGCGTATGCATAGACGTTGCTGATGTTCAAGCTGAGACAACTTCAAACCAGACCCGAACTCCTTAACGCCTAACCCTAAACCCTAAACCGAACTCCGAACTAATACCCCATACCCTACATCCCACAGAGAAGCCTGCTCGCCATCGTGATGAGCCGGCTCACCGACCTGAAGCAGCGCAAGGCCGGGATGAGACCAGGAAGGACAGGCCAGCAAAGCAACGACGAGGCAGCAACACTACACCAAAACCGAAAGTCCAAAGCTACGTGAACCACACCAACCCACTTTAGGCCCCAACCGCGCTTCGGGGGGTCGCGAGGCTGTACCTGATGCAAAATGGCGGTTTGGGGCTTGGAGCTTTGGGATGGCTTCAGTGGAATTGTACTTTGGGGGCTTAGGGCTTTCGGGGTTTGGGGAGGTTTGGGGGTATGGGGGTTTGGGGCTTTGGGCTTAGGGGGGTTTGGGGCTGTTTGGGGGGGTTGGGGGCTTTTGGTGGCTTATGGAACATCGACAGAAAGCTTTGCCCTCCGAACCCCGAAAGCCTCCAAGTCAGAACCCCCCCAAACCCGAAAGCCCCAAAGCCCAAACCCGAAACAACAACCCCACACTCGGGGTTTGTGGCTTGGGGCTTTGGGACTTTGATTCGTAGGCTTGTTTTGGGGTTGGGGTTTGGGGGCTTAGTGGCTTCGGGGGTTTGGGGTTTTGGCGGATTCGGGGTTTAGGGGGTTTGGGGCTTTGGGAGTTTCGGGCGAGTCAAGGGCAACCCTCCGCGCGGCCGATATTTAATTTTCATTCACTCATACTGGCACGTGCTGGCCGAATGCGCAGTAGCCTACACTTACACTTGGTTACACGCTAATTAATCCAAAGCCCGGCCTATGCCTGGGATGAGAATACTGCCACCCTATAGCTACAGCACTAACCCCTAGGCCCTATGCGCATTCGGACCAGCCAAACTCACCCCTCGCCCCAATATCGGGTTTAGTGTGTGTGTGTGTGTTGTGCTGTGTTGTGTGTGCATGCTGTTATGTGCTGCTGTGTTGCATGCTGTGCCGTGTGCTGTGCTGTGCTGTGTGCCATGTCGTGAAACCTGCTGGTGGCCTACTACTGCACTCAGGCCGCCCTATAGTCAAAATCGCCTCCGTCCTTCATGCTTCACGACGTGAACTCATCGTCCTTCTGCTTGTCATCGTCTTTGGTGTCATCGTCCTGCATGGTTCTGCTCATCTGGTCGCCATCCTGATGGTCATCGTTCTTGTTCTTGTCGTCATCCTTCCGGATGTAGTCATCCCGCGTCTCATCTGCCGGCAGCCCGTAGTTCATGGACTCGCTCATGCTGAAGACCACACGATTCGTCATCCGTAGGTTAGCCCCCAACTTGGTCTTCTCCTCGATGACATCCCAGAGCACACGATTCGTGCTTCGCAGGTTTTCCTCCAAAGCTGAAACCCGCTTCAGCAAACCGGAGAGCGTCCTGGCCTTCCTGGCCCTCTTCACGAACTTGCCCTCCACCTTCGCCATATGGGCTGCGAGCTGCTCCACTGCACCGGCCAGTATCAAAGGCACGTGCAGATCAAGATCGATCCACTGCACCAGCCAGTATCAAAGGCATGTGCAGATCAAGGGCAGCACACAGCCATGCACAACCAACGATACCTGGTTTCGCACCGCTTGCTTCCAATTGCCTGACACCTCTAGCCTAATGTGGCTGTGAGCTCAGAACCTAAAGGATCGATAGCTTGGTGTGGCAATGAAAACCGTGACACGTCATGAGAATCTCAACCTACTTTCCGCTGTCAGTCGAAATGGCCAACGTGTTCAAACCTCGCATGGTTAGGGCTGAGGGGGTGTAGGGGTTTAGGATTCAGGGGCTTAGGGTTTATAGGGTTTACCTGGACCCCGAAAAGTATGTAGAATAGCAGCCTTTTTCATAGGCGTCGGGGCTGTTGCTTTAATCCACTCTTGGGCTTCCGGGTCGATTCCAGGGCTCCAAAGGTTGCGGGTTTAGGGTTTTACTTGACATCCCAAGGTTCCCTCAACAACTGATCCTGCACAGCACTACCGTGGCCACTCATGCAAACAAAGCGAACCCCGCAACCCACAAACCCGGTAACCCCCTACACCCCTCGTAACTCTTCCAGGGGCGCACCTCGAGGACTCGATGCAATGCCCCATCCATACCATCGCCCCCAATGGCTGGACCTGGGGGCCGAGGAGGGGGGCCGGGGATCCCGGACGCAGGGCAGCCTAGAATACCGCAAAAGGGCCTACTCGGGACTTAAAGCCCTCAAGGAAACCACAGCAACCCCACAGGAACCCTGCGCACCTGCACTCCGAACCTCGCAGCCTGCGAAGCCCATGCCTTCCAACCTCCGAACTGACCCTGAACCAAACCCCAAGCCTTGCGCACTCTTGCAGCCTACAAAAACCCAACCCACCTCCAATCCCTGAAGCCTGGCGGGGGGAGCCCCCGGCGTCGTCGCGAATCGAAGAGGGCTCGACCTGGGCGTGGGAGGGTTCGGGTCTTAGGGAGACAGGGGCGGGGAAGGGCACGCAGCACTGCCTCACGACCTCGGACGCAAACCGCCTTCCAAACAAAACCCAAACAAACCCTGAAGCCTTGCGCGCACAGACGGACTTACCTGCACACCTAGCGAAGACCCTCCTACCGCAACACTCTCCACCCAAGCCCACGGCCCACGCGTGAAGATGAAGAGGTCCAGCCTGGGCAGCAATGGTCGAGCGAGCGGGAAAACCCAAAGGGAAGGAGGCAACACAGAAACCAAACCAAACCCCAAGAAAAACACGAGAGCCCACGCACGCACCCGAACCCGCAACTGAGCCCCCGAACCCGCAACTAAACCCTAAACCAAGTCCCGGGCGCGATGTAGAGAATGTAGAGGACCTGAGACCTGATAGGGCAAGGGCAAGGAGCAGGGGAAGCGGGGTAGCGAGGGGCAGGCAGGACACACTCCTACGGGGACCCTGGAACCAAGGGGTTAGGGCAGGGCCGGTCAGGGCAACCAGGGGTCGAGCAGGGAAACCAGAAAAGGGGGAGAGGAAAACAACCCAACCACGCAAACACCAGCAGTCACCAAGCAGGGCACTTGATAGGCACTCCTACAGGGGATCAAGGGGTTAAGGCGGGAACCCTGAAACCTAAAGGGCCGGGCGAGGAAACCAGGACTGGGACCCAAACCCAAACCACGCGGCTCGCTTTTGCTTAAATGGGCGGCGTAGCCGGCCTCCGTGTGGAAGCCCCCCCCACGTCACGAGTTCGTTCTCGATGACGGTCGCAAATGCACATTCTGAAGCTTGGATCTGATGCACATACGTCAGCTGATCTCGCACAGCGCTGCAGTCGCCGCCGCGTTCGGGATCTCCCCATGTCACCACTGTGCCGTCGGCCTTTATGGCAGCGAAAGCACGACATGTGGCTGCGATTCTCCTCACATTCCTCAGCTGCCCCTGCACTGCGCGGCTATCGCCACCAAAAAAAGCATTGCCCCAGGTTACGACCGATCCATCCGCAAGAACTGCAGCAAAAGCCCTGTGAGAGGCTTGGATCTGCTCCACGTTCTTCAGCTGATTCTTCACGGCACCACTGTCACCACCATCGGCAGCATCACCCCAGGTCACCACGGATCCATCTGCGCGGATGGCGGCAAAACACTTCCTATTGGCTTGGATTGCTGTGACATTACCCAGCTGTGCCTGGACAGCACTACTGTCGCCCCCCCACTCGGCAGTGCCCCATGTCACGACGGTTCCATCTTCACGTATCGCAGCAAAGGCCCACCCTGCGGCCTGGATCGAAGTGATGTTTCTCAGATCTTCTGATCGCGCCTTTACGTCGTTGTAATAGCCTCCCCACGGCACCACGGACTTATCACCCAGAAGAGCAGCAAATGCATTCATGTTCGATTGGATCTGCTTCACATTCTGCAATAAATGCTGCACTGATTCGATGCCAATGCGCCTTCCCCATGAAACGACGGATCCATTGGCGAGAATTGCAAGCAAAGCCATCTGCTGACTAGACGCGATCCGCAAAACGTGTTGTAGACCCTGCACACGATCTTCGCTCTCGTTCACGCTCAACTCATCTCCCCACTGCACAATGGAATCATCGGCAAGACCAGCAACGAAACTGTAGCGCCCTGCTGCAATCCACTGCACATTCTGAAGCTTGGCCCTATGTGCTCGGGGGACAAAACGTCCCCACCAATGATTTCCCCACGTCACGACCGATCCATCGTCAAGCAGGGCTGCAAATGCGCCTTCAGTGGCTTGGATCTGCATCACATTCTTCAGTTGATCACGCACAGCACTGCTGTCACCACCCCTGTCAGCCTCGCCCCGGGTCACGACGAATCCATCGCGAAGAATGGCAGCGAAGGCAGAGGCGCTGGCCGCCACCGGGGCATCGTGGAAGATGTAGAGGTCGCCCGAAAGGCTCCCTCCACCCCTTCCACGTGCCTCGGCGACGGTCAGCTCCTCGCCTGATAGGAGGCGTACCATCCGTCCCTCCGCCATCCTATCCTAAAAACCCCCGATACATCAATTATGCTACCTAGCTGAACTAGACTTAAAACTTAAAACCCTATAGGCTCCTAAGGTCTAACTTCTAACGTTAACCTGTTACTCTCGATCCCACAAAAATGGCCTAAGCCTAGGCCTAAACCGAGTTAACAACAAACCCCTCGATCCCCCAAAAAAAATTAAACCCAGGTTGATACCTAGACCCTCGATCCCCCAAAAAAAGTTTAAACCCAGGTTGATACCTACACCCTCGATCCCCCAAAAAAATTAAACCCAGGTTGATACCTAGACCCTCGATCCCCCCAAAAAAATTAAACCCAAGTTCATACCTAGACCCTCGATCCCCCCAAAAAGTGGTCTGAGCCTGGCCTATACCGAGCTAGGGCTAGGCGATGCACCACTGTCCACGGAACAGGCCTTTGTTTTCATCTCCCGTTCCCTCCCCTGGCTTTATCTCTCTCACTCTCGAGAGTTCAGGGTTGGAGCAACGGGTTACCTTGAGTAACTAGTTCGCATTGCATCAGGTGCCTGCACTTCTGGAAGAACTTGAAAAGCACCTTGGCCATGAGGCTTGAATGTAGAAGGAGTGACGCGGTGCGATAACACGCGGCTGTGCCTTTTGCATCTAACTGCTCCTAGGCTTCGGGCGTTGCATGGTTCTGGTTAAATATAAGCGATGCGTTGAACCCGAAGCTCAGGCAGCTGGGAGACTGCCGGGGTAAGGTGAAGGAGTGGGACGAGAAGAGGCGCGCAGCATTGCTTTGTCTTCTTGTTGATCCTTCGGCTTGGACACGAGTTTCGTTTCACGTCTGGCGATTTAAGGCGCAAGAGCTGGGCCTCCGCTTGCACCGCGTCGGGCTCGTCGCAGGATGTGGAAGAGCAGCCGAGTTGCAAAGAAATGTAAGAGATGCCGGCTGAGGGCAATCTCCAAGCGCTCAGGACGATCAAGGGAGGGTGGGGCCGGGGTAGGGCAGCTAGGGCTTATAAACCCGAGAAGCAAAAGCAGCTAAAGCAAAAAGGCAGCGGACCAAGTGTCATGAGTCATGAGTCATAAAGTAATGAAGTACATCACGCCCTACAACATCACACAAACCCCAAACCGCAAGACTCCAAAACTAGTTTCCAAAAGCTAAACCCAAAGTTCGCACAAACCAATAACCCCAGCCCCAACCAAACCGAACAACTCGCCGAACAACATAAATGGAAGCAAGGCCCCGGCCGCCCACGACAATGATGGCCCTCAAGAAGACGAAGACACCTGAGAGGAACGGGCCAGGCCAGGAACGGGGGTCCGGAATGGGCTGGGGCCGGGGCTGCAGGGCTTGCGCACTCAGACCTTGCAGCCTACGAAAACCCCAAACCACCTGGCAAGCCCTGAAACCGAAACGCCCCCACAACAAAAAAAAAACACTGTCACTGCATGGCTCAGGATGCAGCACAGCCACTGGCCATTCGCTTCCAGTTCGGCGACTTCAAACACTTTATTAATAACTCTCTTTTCAACCTCCTTCTCATCTTGCCCCTGTGATACTTCTTCGCTATCTGTCTCGAGGCATCGGTCGAGCGTTTAGATGAATTTTACCACCCAATTCACTCTCCAACTCCAACGACAAGACTCTGAGAGCAAGTGCCGTGCAAGCGGAGCGGGCATCAAGCGAAACACAAAGTCTCAGGCACTGGAAACAATTAGGGTTCAGGGTTTGGGGTTTAGGGGCGCTGTCATTTGCAGCAATCTCAACCAGATCGTTAGTTCCATTCGCCCATCCAGTTCAGCGATCAGCCTGTATTTAGCATTTAAATGAAAATTACCACCCAATTTAGTCTCCAATTCCGAGGACACAAACCCGTTACTTACTAAAGCCTTAAACCCTAAACCCCTGCATAATCCTAAACTGAAAACCTTAACCTGGCCAGCCTCTGTTTCAACGATACAATAACTCCTCTGATGTAGAAAACACACACAAAAAAGACCACGGATTTTATAGGTCACGGTAAAACAGGAGCCAGATTTTATAGGTCACGGGGCACACAGAAAGTGACCATTATTTGTGTGTAACCGTAAATGACAAAACAAGGCGCTCGGATTTTATAAACCCAAAGAGCCGCAACCGAACGCACCATCAACCAAACAAGTCATATTAGTTCAGCTGCTCATTGCGCACACGCCCCAGCAATCATGGCACGACGCGGGGAGTGCGAACAAAGGACGAAAGTTACACGACTCTGTGCGAAGCCAAGTGCTGCGGTGTTGACGCTCGTTCATGTCATTTGGTGCACAAGCGCACACCACGACAAGTCTCGCTGGGCTAATTGCAGTCGTGTCTGAAACTTCCGCGTTTATCTAAGAAAACCGCCACAGGCGAAGACTGAGCATTGTCCGATTTTGGTTACCTGAACTTTCTGCTTTTGGACCGCTGCAAGTCTGTGTGTCTTCGGGGTTGGGAGGTCTGTTCTGGCGTGTTTTCCGGCATCGGTTTCACTCTATACGCGATCCAGGAACGGTGACTTGCGTTAGGTCTGCTGCCAGCAGCTAACCAATTACGCAAGCAAACCGAGTCGGATCGACCGGCATGCGCTGCTTCCTCCGTTTGCTCCGCATTTGTATAGAACTTGTTGAAGCCCCGCCTTAGGCTCAGCAGATTTCTGCATCCTGCGGCGCATCGGGAGCAGCAACGCTCAGTCCCGAGCTCCAGCATGTAGTCCAACACTTGACCCGCCGGGCCATCCGCAAATCTTCCGGCTTTGCCTGCCTAGCCAATGCAAAGCTGGGAAATTCGCCGAAACAAAGGACTCGTCGACCACCAGCTTGCAAATTATCAGCAGGACTGCGAACCTGTGCATCCACATTACTACCTCTCTCGCGTTCTGAGTTGAATCCAACCGTGCACATGTATGTGATTTCGATGTACTTTCTCTGCCACCTTTTCACAAGCAACCGCCGCCACGACCGCTTCCCTGCCAAGTTGGTTGACAGCTTCGACACAAAACGTGATGTCGGCAGTGCACAAAAGCGCCTCCAACTGCCCTGCAGCATACCATCAGACCCCACCGTGGGCGTCTCCTTCTTGCACAGATCCCGCCATGTGCGACCTGAGCTTAGATTTTCGAGGGCACCGAAAGCTTGCTGCGGAGACTGCAGACTGAGGATGTGGCGAGAACCTGTAGCTAGCTCATCCATGAAGTTTGCCATAGCTACTGTACTTCTGTGATCACTGACTCGTGGGTTTGGTGCATTCTACACACGGCACATGGTGTTGTTCAGACTGCATCCTCTCCGACCTTATGCCTGGTTCATGCTCGCATCGTAGAACGATCAGAGGCATGTATGGTCTGAAATGCAAGCTCAAAGCGATAGTGCGTCCTTAGGTAGGAGCAGCTGAAGCTGCAGAGCAGACCGTGTTGCCCTAGATCTAGTGTGCCAAGCCGTTGGTTCTCCGTAGTCTTCTGCACACAGTACACATGTTCCTCTAATGGTCATCAAATCATCTTTATCCTTCGCATCTGCAGCGCTCGATTGCTCCCTGCAAGCTCAGCCGTCACTCAGCAGGCTGACCCAAGAAACCCATGGCTTGCCTTAGCTCACCAGGTCTCCTCAAGTCTACAGCGGGCCCGCTCCCCCAATGCATTCGATCATCAGTCAATGAAAACTGCTGCACACGGGCGAAATCTCGACTCATTGAGAGCACGACATGCTGGCCTTCTTTTGCGCCTCCCACCAGACCTGGCAGCAGTTAACGGCGCCTCGTCAAAAGACGTTATCTTTGCAGCCCCTGCAGCCGCAAAATCCATCAAAGGGGCTTCTTCGCTTCACTCAGAGTTGGTACGACCAGTCAGCAATTCTGCTGAACGACACGCAAGCGGACAAGCTGCCGGGTGCCTCCGCAGCCTCTTCTGGTTCTGCAGACAGCACTTCACCCCACCTGTGCACGAGACGCAGCCTTTACTGCTGCACTCAACTCTCATCCAAGCCTTTTCGGACCCAGTGCTTCGTGCATGTCTGAGCAAAGCTCGCAGACCATCGAGACGTTGGAGACATAGTCCTGTTTTGGCCGAGCTCTCTGGAAAACGCCCTTCCCGAGTCTCACAGAGTGTTAAACAACCACCATGGTCACAATGCCGTTGTACTGTCCGTTCCACCGAGTTCTGGCGGAAAGAAGTGCTTCCTTGGAATGGGAAGTTTGAGAGTCTTGGGACCGATCGGGAGCGTTTGATCGCGGTGACTTGCGGAGACATTCAGCAAACTAGACAAGCGACGCCCGCAACTTGTAGGTGCTGGCACAGTACATGCAGCGTCCGCCGCTTTTCTCCTTGCAACATCACATCTTGATTCATTACACCGTAAAAGCCCAGCACGCAAGAGGCTTCAGCTAGCTGCACGATCGTTCCTCGGCACCTTTCTTTGCGGTCTTCGACCCGATAAAGCCTGGCAAAACCACCATTCGCAGAAGTAGGCGGAGACTTCGGCCAACGTAAGACCACCAATGCGATGAGGCTGCAAAAACAGCCAAAATACTGCAGTGCAAGTCATTGCATGCTAGCAAATCGAGTGGTGCCTGGAGGCTTCTTCCGATCTTTCTGCCTGGCAGCATGTATCAACTCAGAAAGAACCTATCGCACCGACCTTCGTAACTTTTCGTGAAGCTTACCCACACCACCATGCGTCATCACGAAAAGGGATGCCAATGACAAGCTGCCGCAAACTGTGCCGGCCGAACAAGCCAACTGGATTTACCTTGCTTGCTTCCTTCACGACTCCAGATGGCACAAACCTGCCACGAAGCATTCGGGTCAGACAACTCATGCCCAACAAGCATGCAGAGCTGCTGACCATGCATGATCGAAATGGCGCTATTCTTCGATAATGCTCAACACAGAGTACTGCTGCCGCTGAACAGCCTGAACAGCAGCATCTGAGACCCAACATGCCGGAGGTGCCAAGGGACTTTCTGAACGCCCTCCACTCGCCAAGCTGGAGAAGCGTATTCCGTGGGCCTCGCAGCCACAGCACAGCCTGGTGCTAAAGGAGAAGTCCTCGACTGAGGCTCGCGGCTTCTTGTCGGCAAAGGTGGCTTTGAGCTTGAGACTTAAGTTCCAAGACAGCTCCTTGTGACAAGCACACGCAAACCTTCTCCAAGAAGGAAGTGATTCCCACCTGTAGTCCAGAGCCAGCAATTTGAGCAACCAACTCTTGTCGGCTTTCTTGGCCTCGGTGCGATGAGCCGTCTCAAGGCTTTTGTGAGAAACGCCTGTTGTCCAGTGCACCGTTCCACCACTGCTCGAAGTGCAGTGCGGCCACTGCTGGACGCAGGCCAGGCATGGCCTCACGACCCACCAGTAAGCTCGCACACTAAGCTCTCTCATGTCAGCAAAGCGAAAAATCCAAAGACCAACACCATGGACCAGGACAACGCCACGGCATCTGCCAAGGCTGCCATTCCTGCTGCGCATGATTTTAGCATACTGGTGCACCTCAAGCCCGATAACAAAGCACGATGGTATCCAGCCTTTTCCGCCCAATTCAGCTAAGATTGCCTGGCCAGTGGAAGAGAGAAACTTCCAAGCTGCACGGGTAGAGACGCAATGTTCCATCGAACGAAATACTGCGTGCCTCTTTCGCTCTAGCAAGCTCCGACAAGGATGGTGGTTTTCCATCGATCGCATCGAGCAAAACCGCCAGACCTGGCTAGCAGAGATTCTCCGGAGCTCCCGTCCACCAGCCATATCAAGTCAGCGGCCACCCAAAGCGCCGCGAAGGGACGAGGCCGTTCGGGCGGGGATTCCCACGACCTGCCGGGGCTGGAGAGACTTTTCAACCTGGGTGTGGGCTAATCTTCAGAACGTTCCAGGACAGACTCAAGATGGTAATCTATTCGTGAAGCAGCTAGTACTTGTCTGTTTACGGGCAGCATAGCCCAAAATCCTGTTTTGCACTCGCAGCTCGTAGTTGCTCCGCGGCTTCTGCCAGCGGTCCAAGTACTCTCTCAGCAAACGTAGACCTGACTTCGATGACCATACGGAAGCCATCAACATGAACATCATAGGTACATGGGCCCCACGTGAATATGCCACAAGCTTGGGCTCATCATGGTTATCAGCTGAGCTCGTCACGTAGCTCGACGGAGAGTGACTTGTCATTCCACTGACGGTAGTCGTAAAGGAACATCCTGAGCTCTGCAAAACAGGTTGCAAGACACATCAGCAGGTAGCAGGAAGATGCAGGAAGGCAACGTGCTGCAACGATAGGAATGCAACGGAGAATCCTCTTGTATTCCACCTCAAGGGGCTGAGTGGGTCGAAGTGGATGGCAGTAGAAGCCCGCATTCCTCGCGTCCGAAGCAGCTGGATCCACAGTTCTAGGCACTCGCTGCGTCCTATCTCAAGCTGAGCCGGGCGCCATGCCAGTTCCAGATCTGCCAGGGGAGGCGAACTCCAAACGCCCCAGCAGAACGAGAGGCCTCCCCGAGCCCGAACCCTCGAGCCCCCGAGCCTTCAATCTCGTACCAAAGCTGTCGGGATGTTCCTGCTTCGCCGACATCCCCTTGTATCACATCCTGAGCAAGGCGAAAGGTCCTGCGAACGCCAACAATGTCTATCAGTCTATCAAGCTTTTGCCCAGCCACCTGTCGAGCGAAATGAGCATCATGCAAGTACAGCTGCACCTCAACACTCTGGCCCTGGTGGATAAATGATTGCAAGCTGATGCAGCTTTAAGGCAAGGCACCAGCTTGTAGCCAAAAGGCTCCAGCTGCTCAGCAAAGGCAGCCAGTGAACCTGCGAAAGCTTGCTGTGGAATCCGAAGCTTTGGCATGCGGTTCACGAGAAGCTAACGTAGGCATCCGACAATGCACCATGTGGCCCCTGAAGCCACTTTCAGGACCAATTTCAAGCGTTGAGTCTCCTGTCGCTTCAACGTGCTTCAACTTGCGACGGGTGCCTTGCACTGGGTCCTTTTATGGAGTTGTCGAATTCCACCGGTCGGAAAAAGATGGGCGGAGGAACGAAGGAGTTGACCTGGAAGGCATGGCCGAAGATGTCCTCTTGTCTGAAATCACTCGGCTTCGCGGAAAATTGTTCTTGGCTCTTCTTCTCTTTCAAGCCTCGAGCACGGAAAAACAGCAAAAAAAAAAAGGAGTCCAGTCCGAAAGGTCGACATCAAACAAGGGCCACTTGCATGGCTTCCAAACGAGCTTGTTAGAAGAGGTTTAGGCGGCCAAAGTGACGTTTACCAGGAACAGCTAGGCTAGACTCAAGAAGCAGACTTCACGCGACCACTGCTACACCAGCTGCATGAACACCTATCCCGTTTCGCTGGCTTGCGAGATGCACTGTTGGAGATCAAACAAAACACGATAGGAGCAGTGTGCTGGTGCTAAATTTGTCGTAGAGCCGCCTCGACGTGTATATGTTGAGGCCGCAAACCTCTCTCCAGCAGAGCCATGACGAAGCAGCAGTCGCAATTATCGACATCGACCTGGTGCAGAACTACTGTGCGAGGCAGTGAAGTGCTGTGTGTCCATCCAGGGCCAAAGCTTTCAAAAGCAAAGGCTGCGTTCGCAGATCGAAGCCTCAAATTCAGCTTTTGCGTTTCTGCACATCCATCTCAGCCGAAATGTCTGTCCGAGCTTCTATCACGATAAGCGACAACCTGCTTCAGCACCTGGACAGCATCTGGTGGAAACAAGCTCAACGGAAGACCGTGCTCACATACATAGCACACGGCAGCTCGCGATGCCTTAAACGGATTTGTTGTATTGTCGACCACCCAAATGCCTTCTCTTTGGGCAAACACCTTCAACACCCACGAATGCAACGCGAGATGGAAGTTGCCAACAGCCCTGCTGCCAGAATCTACATGAGCCACATGTCTGCCTGCCGCACATGTTGAGCCTTCTCGGAATCACCTCGCCAACTGCTCGCAGAAAACAACAAAAGCCCTCAACTACGTGGGATCGCATCGATAATCTTGACTTCACGTCCAACGCCTTCAAAGAGAATGCCCTGGAAGCCGGCATGCAGCAAGCAGTTCGCTGGATCACCAGCCTGGCATCGAGACATAAACAACCCACAGGTGCGATTTCTGTCTGTGGCGTTGCTGTGTTTTACGCGTTCGCATGGGTTTCGACACCCTTCAGTGGTTACAGCAGGCATCAGAATGTGCAGCACATGTTTGTGGAATGGTGCAAGACGCATGGTTTTAGGTTTGGCACACCACACACAACGCGTTTGATCATTGCCCTTCTGTGGCGAAACGCCACACCTGCCGATGTGCTGTGCCTTGTCGAGGTTTTTCTGTGGGAACGCAAGCATCTATGCTTTTATACACAGTTTACAATGTTGGTGTTGGTCGTGGTCCTGGTCTTGGTGATGCTGTTGTTGCCACTGTTAGTGTCGTAGTCGCGGTTGGTGTGCCAATGTTTATTCGTTTTCTGCTTCTTCGTCTTCCTCTTGTTATTGCTGTAGCGATTGTGCAGGGGCTGTATGGGCTATGAATTCTAGGATGTTCTGGTAGGTTGCTTTCATGTGCAGCAGCAGCAGCAGCAGCAGCACCACCGCCACCAATAAGATGATGGTGATCATCATCATCATCATCATCATCGTTATCATACCCCAGCTTCCCCCTCGGCTGCAACGTTCGATGACGAATGCTCCACGGGAACGGATGGGGTCTGGATGGACACGGGGGTCTGGGTAAACATTTCCTCGGGGACGACGTCACGGTTCGGACCTGAATGTGAAAAAGCATGCGTTTGTCTGGACAGTTTTTGAATCCGTCGGCATAACGAACTCTTCCGAAGGTTCTCGCAGCAGGGCCTTGAAGACATCTAGATCTTGGAAGACTCCGCGGGCTGCTCCCTCAGAGGTTGTAACAACAGCATCCCACATGGCCCACTCAACTCCGAACTCAAACTTACCAAGTTGCGTAGGAACACGAGCCATCGCCGGCACCCACATTCACAACCCATCCTGCAGTGCGACCGGACTACATGTATGCCGATTCCTCACGTGCATCGCTTGCTCTTTGCATCCCGAGCCTTCTGTGTTCACCTGCAGAGGCGCACGAAGGGCGAGATGCCACCAGAGTGAGTGCGCAGTGTCGCAAGACACGCCGGTAAGCTCGACATGAGTATCCCAAGATGGGATCCAGTAGCTGCGTGTCTTCTCAAGATTGATGCCCAAGGCAAGCGCCATCACCCTGCGTGGCAAGCCCGACATGTCGAATCGAACCCCAACCTCTCGACTTCAAGCCCTCTGTGAAAACTGCTCACCCCCCCGACCCGCTAGGAAGTGTACAAAATCCGCAGAAGATTATCTAGCACGCTCGTCACCGGGTCTGCCCATGTCTGTCCTATTCCCGCCTCAGGGATATGTGCTCCTCATACTTGGCTGTATTGCCAACTTGGAGGTTATGGCCGTAGCATGGGTGAGCTGCGAAACTGGATTCTGCCACGATCGCGTTGATGCCAGCCCTGGGCACTGAAAGCATCTCTCGACTTTCTGTCTTTCAACTGCAACGTGCTGGGAAATGGTCTGGTGCGTCACTTCTTCCGGGAATGAAGTTTCATGTTCTTGCCTATACATTTTTTGGCTTGTTTTTCCCACGATTTTTTTGCCACCGGGTTTTCTGAACTCACATGACTTCTCGACTCTCAGTCTTGCTATCGAGCTTTGGGGCTCCATGGCACCCGCATACACTAAACGTAAACAACTCAAGGCTCACCACAGTCTCTCCCTCCCACCCTTCCCTCAGATGCACCGCAGACATGCCTAGGATCCTGGAGATAAAACCTGACAAAAAGTCTGCTCAGACTCCAAACCCAAAAGCACCACAAACCTTAAACCTTAAACCCGCTGAGTCGAAAACACCCAACACCCGAAAACGGCCGCGGGCCCAACAAGATCGAACGCACACGCACATACCACAAACACACACACACACACACACACAATCACACACACACACAGACACACAACAATTTGCTTTAGTATACGAACTACGACGAGTTTGCGGCCAAGTTTCTGCTGATATGCTGTCCCTGCTTCAGTTTCGTTGTCAATAACGAGCACGTTCGACACTTCTGTCCGGAAAAAGCCGCAAGCTCTGTTCGAGACTCTGGCTTCGTGCTCCCATCCACCAGGAAAGCAACCGCTGAATGCCTCCACTCTACTTCAAACATGACTTGCAATTGCGACTGTGCCCTTCGCCTCCCCTGAGCAACGGCCGCCGAGGTGCTGCGATGCATTCCAGCTCCATGAGGGTGGAAAGTAATCTCATGTATGCTTTGTATCGGCGGGGTGCATGGTGACGGGTAGACGTCCGCCAGAGCTGGTCCATGGACATTGCTGACATCATCAAGGCTGCATGCTGCGAATGGCGAAGGCGGTGAGGGTGGCCTCAGAACTCCAGGGCGGACTAAAGGCACAGCTTGGACTCCAATCTCGCCGTGCAAAATGCAGTCAATTGGCAGTCTGGAGTCGAGGGCTCCACCAGATCCTGTGCTTTGGAACGTGACCCATCCGAACATCGTTTCCCATGGTACAGCGCGACGGAGGGCAGCATTTATAAACAAGCACTGCCTGATTGCCTCAGTCACCCCCTGCACTGCCTCCACAGCAAGCGCCAGTGGTGGACAGCTGTACCCAGTAGTAGTGCCATGGCTGCCGTAGTTGAGTTGTGTATCTGCAGCCATCTAATGCGAACTGGCACCGGGCACATCGCTTTGAGCAGCTTCGGAGATAGCATCTGCAGCAACGAACATGGGGTACTCAAGTAGAATCCGGAAGCCTTGTCCAGCTGGGCTTCCAAATAGCTACGCACCTGCACAAGAGGATGATAGTCCGAAAGCGCTTCAGACTCTGCTGGATCAGGAAGGCCTTTCGGAGCTGTGCCAGGCCTGCTAAGCACACAAAGGCAGACATGTCAAGCGACTTGCAAATGCCGAAAGACAGCTGCCAGGCCTTTGTCTCGAACTCCTTCCCGTTCCTGCGATTCTGACTCTTCATAAGCTCGTCTGCAACACGGATGCTCGCCAAGATGCGAGCCGACAAGCAAAGGCCCGCACCCACACCTGCAAGGCAGTCCGAGCAAGCCTCAGTTCTTGGAGTGCCGTTGAAGCGGGATTCGTGAATGTTTCAATCATCTTACACATGGACAACATTGACCTGGACTGACACGTTACATGTCGCGCGGCAATGTACACAAACAAATTGCCAAACATGTGGTGCGTGCTTTTCGGCATAGACGAAACCGCCTGATTCCGTTTCTTCCGTCACAACTAGGCACCTAGAGCCAGAATTCCAAAGCCCAGCCGGCATCCAACCATCGAGTGCATCGACATGGTGGCGAGACCTACGTCGTTTAATTCGATCTCGGCTAAGCCCAGCCCAGGTGTCACTTGCTCGAGAAGAGAAAAAGACGCAGCGACGCATGTCGTCGGTCACAAACGGCTGATAGACTGACTGTCAACCAGAAGGGCCAGCCACCGCTTACCGCGGCCAGCTAGCGCTGCATGTCACGACCGCTCGAAGAGAAATGACTCTCCCTTAAGACATGAAGCAGCTGGTAATTTCCCTCTCGATAAATTTCCGTCACCCTTCGCACAAGAGATTGCAGCGTTTCGTGTCGTCACAGATGCGCTATCCTGCAACCATTTTGCTGCTACTAGTCACTGCTACGGGCCTACTATATGCTCTTTACAATCCAACGGGAAAGGTTCGCTCGGACCCAGAGGCAGGCACCCCTGCAAAGGAGGATGCTGAGTTGACCGCGGAGTTATCTTCCTGTCCGCTGCTAGAAGCAATCTGTAGTGGCTCTGTTGAATGCAGGAGACTCCGCCTAATCGCCATTGCTAGCCTGTTCTGGCAGAAGACGAGCACGACTTTGAGGAAGTCTGCTGCTACCAAGACAACCGGTAGTGTCTGTCGCATTAGCACAGTTTTGCAATCTCGCCAACCTGAAGGACAAGTTTTCGATTTGTCCTGGCATGAGCTCTCTGGGCCGGAAATTTGGTGGTAGCTGCTCCTAGATGAGCTTGCTGGGCTCAAAATCAAAGTTGCTCCACTGTGCATTGCAAGGAAGTTCTTTTGTGTGCAAGCCCGAAGTCTGCCACCAGCCAGAATCTCACGGAAAAGTGCATGAGCGTCGGGGCTGTCTCTGTCGCTTCGTAGAACACCGAGGCCCGACAACATGACTCCACGAACCCAGACAGGGTTCAGCGTGCCCCTCGTCGGCTCCAGACGGCTCGAGACGGGGCGGTGTTGATTGCGCCCTTCGAAAAATCTGAGCGGCTCCTACCTGGCCCACATTGCTTCGGCTGCGACTACGACGACGAGACATGACATGACGTTGTGCCACCCGGTTGTCCGCGGCATATCATTGATGGGTTGGTGCACTGTTGCTGTCAGATCTTTCACCTTTCGCTACGTACGGAGATCTATTTCGGGTATTCGCTTTCTGTCTGAACATTCAGGAACGTTTGACGTTTGTCCTAAGCGGGACCTGCACTGGTTGCCGGTTGCGGGCCTCCGCATCCGTACAGTCCTCTTATCTTAGGACTGTCAGGCTTGCAGGGCTGCCAGTGGAGCAGCGAATTTGATAAATTTGGAGAACGACAGCCACAGCAAACAAGTCAAAAACCGCAACCCTGCTCCGGACCCTTGCAGGCCTCGCAAACCTTGAACCCTAAACTATCCCAACCTGTTCCGCCGAGGGGTGGTGGGTCGGCCAGCTAGCCATGGATCGGAAAGAATATGCCAAAATCCCGAACTGCGAAGCAACACAATGTGGCCCACTGTCCAGACCCAAGCACTGAAACCAACACCTCTCTCCACTCAGCACGAGAATCGCTCTTAGAGCCCTGCATGCCAAATAAACTCAGCGGATCAGCAAAAGGTTTATCATGCAGCCTTGTGGCTGGAGTCCGATTATTCCCGGCTCGCACCCCAAGTCCAACCAAGCTGTGCAGGTTTCAGCCATGACGTCCTGGAATGCCCGCCAGCAGCAGACTCTGCATGAAACTTGCCAGGTATTTGTAGCGGGATACCATCCTCTGGCACGCCACCCACAGCACAGGAGGCAGCCACCAGTGAGACAGCTTCCTCGCCTGTCAGCACGACGACAGCTCGCAGGGGCTCACAAGCTCACATCTTCAGGCTCCGACTGCTTTCTGCGGCTTCGAACGGAATCAGCGCCCACTCAGCAGATTGCAGACCTTTGCACGTCCGTGGATGCGGACAGGTGCAAAGCCAAAGTAAAAGGAGCAGCTGCAAGACTGCCTACACTGCGTGCCTGAGACTGTAGCTAACTCATCAATTCCCTATCACTGAGAGTGCAGCTTAGCTCTTGCAAATTGATGGCTTGGGCTAGCAGTGACACAGACCGCGACCTCACGATGTGACATTCTGGTAAAGCATAAAGAGGTGCCGCTGACCGAGCATAGTGCAGAACACCACCGGGTCGCTGCTCTGGCATCCCTGAGCACAGACAGGCGAAGCATCTTCGCCTCTAGAACTAATGGGAGCCTCTTTCTGCACCGATGTGCGCTGCCTCGAGCAGCAGAGGTGCCTCAGAACGGGGGTGCCTTGCATCTTCACTCCAGGTCCAAGCTTAGGCCCGCACGACTATAGTGCTAAGAGAGGTTTCAGGCTGATCTTCTCGCCATGCACCTTTGCACGCCGTTGCACCGCTGGGCGTCGGCACGGAATTGGGTGTGTTGGCAGGTGTGCCGAAACTCTGGGCCCACAACACATGGCCGTCTCGGCCTGTCAAATATCCCCAGTGCACCAGCACATGGCTTGCAGGAGAGACAGCCCGAACCTTCTGGGGGAGATCATCGAACATCAGCTGCGTTGAAAGGCGCCTGGAACTGCTTCAGTCGTCAAAAGCCGCGGTGCTGCGCCTCCGAAGCTTTGGGGCACGAGCTGTACCAGCTCGTTTGCTGCCACATCTGCCTTTGTGTGGCACGGTTGACACTCTGTGGACTGACTTGTTGCCTTCAGAATCCGTGGCCTTGCGCTTTCTGCCCTGTCTGTCCTTTCGGCACAGTATTTCTTTCATGAAACAGGGGATGCTCTCTGTCTCGTTATCCAATCACACGGCCTCTGTTCGCCCGACGAGCCGCAGCAGCTCGTCCGCATTTTGCAATGAGAACCTTCGCTCTTCGCCATAAAACCAGCAAAGGATAGCAAATCGACCAACGGATCTTAGAATCTCGCTGCTCCATGCTGGCATCCTCGGTTTCTCCTGCCAAGGTGCATCTTCTGAGCTGAAGCCTGAACGAAAGCTGCCTGCCTTCCGACATCTGGACAGGCCACAAATGGCCTTCCAGAGCCCAGAGCAAGGGACTTTGATGCTCACACGATCGCAACAAGACAGAAGAGCTTTAAGGCCGGGTCTGAGCAAAGGAAGCGAGGACTCGACAAGCTTCGTTGCGGCAGCGCGCCTGAGGCGCACATGGGGCACGGAAGATCACAGAGCAACAAAAGACGGTGCTTCCTCGCTGTCCTCGCCTCCTCTTCGTCGCATCCTCCAGTGAGGCTACATCCTGCCAGCCCAAGAGTTCCGTCTCTTTAACCTCCCTGCTCCCTGCTTGCATAAGGGCCCATACTGGAACAAACACAGACTAGTGACTGATGCTTTTCCACCATCACACATGAGCTCGGTTGCCATCGTGTCCTCGGAGACGGCTTCTTCAGGGAAGGCCTTGCGCTCCGTCCAGCCGACCTGCAAAGCAGCGATCGCACTGAAAACGCGGCCAAGAAGAGCTGGCATCGGTCAGAATATGAAGCACGAATCAGTCGTGTCGGTGCTCGAATATCAAGATATTTGTCAAGTACAGCAGCGCCTGGTGGCAGAGCAGCCAATCCACTGCAGGTGCAAAGGTGTAGCCCGGCCTCGATGAGCCCAGATGAAAACTGCACTTACGGCAGTTCGACATACTGCATCATTCATGTGGCCTTCTGAAGACAAACCTGATGCACTTGCTGCTTCCGCCCCTTGTCTGCAACTACAGTAGTGCCCCCCCTCTTGCATCAGCAGACGATGCAGCCTCGCACGTGAGTCAGAGCTTCGGGCGAGAAGCGCAAAGCAGGCCCACTAGAGTAGAGTTCAGTGATACCAGTTCGCTAAGAACTGTTGTCTTGAGGTGTGCCAGCAGCACGCAATCACAGCAAAGCCGTGGCCCTTCACAAGGCCTCGGTGATGTCGCATGCTCAGGTTTTGAGGGCACCTAGACATGATATGACATGCTGTAGTTCATAATGTCTGACCTTCTGATAGCCCACATCAGGCCAGCGTAGGTCTCCTCAAATCGAGTGCGTCCGACTGCGCTTTCCGGCTATGCTCCTGCTGAGCACGTGGCGGAGCGCTTGGGATCGCAACGGTTTGTTAGGAAGGTGACGAAGGGATGTGAGCTGGTTCCCGGTGCGACGCACAGGCGCACAGGAGAGAGCTGAGCAGCTGGCAAACCAAGTCCGACCAAGTGCTGGCCGCATCTGGCGAAAGACCCCGGCCTGCACACGATGGCCAGCATGGCCAGCGGAGAGAAGACGGAAGACGGGTTCAAGGCGCCAGGATCTGGCTGAAGTAAGATCTCTGCGGAACCAGAACGTCCTCCTCGCTTTTCTCAGGATCCACAAGGTTTTCCTGTCAGGGCACTGTCGGTCATTTGGGTCAAGCATGCAGCGGTATGCAGGTCGATGGCAGTCCTCTCCAGCAATGATCCGAAAGAGGTGGTCACTGGCCACCTGGCAGGCCGAAGCCGCTGAAAAGCTTGCGCACGAAACCCAGCCGCTGCTCCCAGAATGCTTTGTAGTAGCGGCTTCGGTTTTCGTGAGCAGGAAGCTATACACTGGACACCCATGAAATGCTCAGAGGCGACTGCCTCGTAGCATGCCTCCAGGCGGAAATTCTTCCGCACCTGTTGCAACGGTATGCTTCTCATGCTGCATGAACACGTCGTCCTATCGCAAACTTGCACGTGCAAGGCGGACCCACTTGGCAAGGACGTACTCTAGAGCAGTCAAAGGCCTAGGCAGCGATGCAACAGCAACATTGCACGCACTCGCTGGCCCAGTCTTTGCCGCTGCGACTGAGCACTTTGGCATGTTCTCGGTGAAGAAGCCGAGGACCTTGACGATGAGACCGGCAAGAGCCTGCCACGGAGAAATCTGCATCCTCGTTGGCCCGCTGCAGTTCGAAAATCTGCCTCCTTCGGCCTCTTTGGCTTCGGAGGATCCTGGCATGCAATGAGCCTTATTTTGGGATACCAGACCCGGGACCGGTGACCTTCTTCTTCAATTTTGGGAAGTACCGGTCATCTCCTGCATTTTCGTGTCCAGCAGCATAGGAAAAGCGTATTGCGGCATCAGGTTGCCTAATTTCCACTTGTAAACTTTCTTCACGAGTCTTTCTGGCTTGAGAAGACGAGCCAGTGCCTGCCGAGATCCGCATTCCATCAAGACGGAACGTTTGGAGGCTTGGAATCGAAACTGCAGCACAAGATAACCGCATGCAGTGCCCGGAAGAATTTGTGCACGTGCCCTGGAGTTTGTCTCTTGGCCTTGTCAGCAGGCTTTTGGAGATAGCCTGTTCTGAAGGTCAGCGAGGCCAATGCCTGGAATCAGAATCGCTAGCAGTGGACTTCTTGGCCCAACCCGCGAGAAAGCAAAAAACTTTTGGCGGTCTTTTCCCAGCAACTGCGCAACAATTGGATATAGCTCAAAGGCCCTACAGCAATGGAAGATCAACACGTTCGCTCATGAACAAGGCTGGCATGACTGTACATGCAGGTGATTTTTCATAGCAAATCTTGTGGTGCCACAGTTCATCAGACGAACCCGCTCCCTGCATTTCCGCACGTCTCCTCCCGTCCCAGCCTGCGATGCCCTCTCTGGGCCCATGCGCAGCATGGCCTCGCAAGATTCGCGCCGGACCACCTAGGACCTATTAGGCAGCTTGGCCCAACCCATAATTGGAAAGGCTTGCCTGGTTGATCGGGGCCTGTATCATGTCAAACCTGGAAGGGCAGCGTCTTATGAGCCGCAGCACCGACTCAATGACACTCTGACTCTGCAGCAGCTGAGCAAGTGGCATCTCATCACTGAAGCCATGAATGTCACCCATGCCCTCCGCCTTGATAAGCGACTCTGAACACAACCAATGTGCTCATGCGCTCGACCTTCATTGAACTTCACTGCTTTTGCTTGGCGGCCCTCTCCGAGGCAAAGGCCAAAGAAAGCATCTCCACCGGATCGCCGCCTAGAGTGGGGTCCACGAATTTCGAAAGTCCGCCACTGCACTCGAGCCGGGCATGTCACATGGGCACCGCACGAGTCAAGGCACCTTTGCGAATTCGGTCCTGCTGGGGCTCATCGATGAGAGCGATGCTCAAACTTTACAGCTTGAGCGATCTCTCTCCTCGATCAGCTCCACTTCTGGCGACGTCTCGAGAACTGAGCCCCAGATTGCCAGGCTCATCCAGACCTCCAAGTTGCGACCGAGGCGGAGTATGGCGGAGTCTCGGAGTCTCGTCTCTGAGGCCCACACCGCTCTCTCTTCTGGAGGCAGCGAGATGTCTAGGCCTAGGACAGGCGACAAAAAAGGCAGCCTCGGTTTGGTCCGGTCCTGTTTTGGAGACGGTGTGGCCCTGGCTGGCGACATGCCGCACCACCACTTTGGCCTGCGTGGTGACTGACGCAGGGAGGAGCGCCAGAGAACACTGATGCAAACCCTCCTTGTGCGACTGTACGATGGCCAGCTCGCCACTGCGAGCTTTGCTGACCCACTTGTCTGTGACCTTCATCTATCTCCCGCTCACACTTGCAGTGATGCCTACAGATTTGTGGACCTCAAGAAGGTGGCGTGGTTGCATCTCGGCGAAGCGCGCCTAAGGAGAGATGGTCAATATGCGCTGGACGATGTCGCGGATCACGTGCAAATGCGAAGTGCCACCTTGAACACTTTGTCTTTCGCCGCTTCGTACAGGAAGCTCAGCTGGACCTGTGCCGTCACTGCTTTGAGCTGAGAAGTTCCAGGGTCAAAGACCGCTCCTCGCCAAAGGAATCCAGGAAGCTGATCAGCCGGGGCATCGGCTCCACGCTCTGCCTCCCATCGTCCCGTCACTGCCGAACGAAGCCCTGTCCCTGATGTCCCTGGCCCCGACCCTCTCTGAGCCTGAGGAGAGCAGGGAAGGACTTCTCGAGGGTCGTGCGGAAAAAGGGCAGATACTTCTTGACCAAATCCACCTGTCAGAGACTCGGATGCCAGCACCTGTCAGCTTGAACTGTTCATGGGATTTGAGCCTGGTCGTGGAATGCCCGGATCATCCGAACCGTGTCCTCCTCTCGTGACTCCAGAGCAGATGCCACCTCCAGCAGGGAAGCGCGATTCGACTTGCAGCTTACAGCAGCCGTGTTGTCTGATCGAGACAATGCTCCTACCTCCAGCTGGTAGTTCCGGCAGTGCTTCAGCAAAGCCTGCCGTCAGTGCCAGCGAACACGACATTGTAAAGAGAGACATCGACTTCAATGACAGTCAGATCCCGGATCCTGATTGCTCCAAACCTGTGTCTGGGCTGCGGGCTCGAAGGCCCTGGCCGCTTTCCCCGAGGTAGTCTTGGGGCAGCAAATCCTCGCACTTGGATCCAGTTGGAGCAGGTTCTGGGCAGAGCCCCTGGGTTTGAGTAGCCGTTTCCTCTGCGAGTGCAGGAACCTGTGAACGTTATATGGGACGCCTTGGCACTCTCATGAAACATGTCAATGTACATTATCGTCATACAGGAGCTGGACTCACGTGTTGGTCGTGCACACTTGCCCGCTTGCAGCATATTTCAGAAAGGTTGCACCAAGACGGTTCGGACCTGGAAGCCTCTTATCTTCACAGGCCTGCAGATTCCATGGCCAAGATGTCTGACCAACGAAATAACAACACATAGACTTGAAAGAATCTTGCAAGACTTCAGATAGAATCGCCTGGAAGGGGTTCCCAACCAAATCTACAGTGTATGCCTACTTGCAGGGCTTGAGACCGAGGGCCACACGTCGCCAGCTGTATGTCGCAACTCGCTGTATCGAAGCAGTGCCCTACAAGGGCGGGAAATCAAAGCAAGCCAAGATCTGGATAACGTCTTTCGTGCCCACATCAAACCTCTATGTATTATCCTGCCTGATTGTCAAGGTCGCATCCATCTTCGGTCTCCGAGTTCTGTCCTTTGATCACATGCTAACGACTGAAAGTTCAGGCGGGCGGATGCCCTAAAGTTGGGCCACGACCAGCCCCTTCTCAGGATTCGATAAAAACGAGCCTGAGCATGGCATAAAACCAGGTTCAATCACCAAGCTGGGTCCACGTCTAGCGGGCGAACCGGATGCCGACGCCAGGGCTTTGCACAGCGTCCTGGTTCGCAAATCCATTCAAACACATGGTCGTGGACAAAGTCGAAAACAAAAGGCCAACTCGGAAAACAACCGGAGTTGAAAGTCAAGTTCCTGAACACACGGGAGACAGATTGAGCAAACCTTGGATCGGGCCGTTTTCAAGCTAAACTACACCATCAATCACAAGCATCCCACTGTTGGTGCATGAGTGGTGTATGCAGGCGGCCTTTTGCAGGGTGGAAGGGTGCAGACGCCGACTCCCAAAGATTTTTCCCCTCGGCCGAATGCCCGAACCAAATGCAAATTGCGGGGTTCAACCTCTCGGGGACCCGCACCTGTCGTGCTGGACCCCATCCCAAAAATCACAAGTCCTGTGTCGTCCCACGAAAAGCCGGTCGGGAGGCAGGCACCACCCCACCGGGCACCCTGCCGAACCACGGGTGAGGTCTTCCAGAATTCATTTGATCAGCAGAGTAAAGCATGCAAGGAAAGGGCTCAACAGTAGCCGCAAAATGCAGGTGAAACTTTCAAAACTCAGGATGGGAGTTTGCCCGCCCAAGTGTTGAAATCGATGTTGACGTGCGAAGCGCCACCTGCATTCCGTGGCGGTGTAGCTGAAGAAGGATCTCATCAGGATGATTGAAGTAAGCGTCTTCTTTGATGTGTCGTGAAAGAGCGAGTATATTGGTTGTCGCTGGCAATCGGAGTCCGCAGATGCGGGATGAGGCAGGAGCTGTATCCGTGAGGAAGTGGCAGAGAACACGCATGCCGAACATGTCAAGGGCTGCAATTCGTTTCTTACGGCATCCCTTGTCGAAGGCCCAGGGTGCACCTCCGGCAGAATCTGGTAGTGAAACTAGAAAACATCCGATTTGGACGGGTCGGAGAGCCAGCCGTCAAGGAACCCCCTCAGCAAAAGCCCTTTGATCACTTGCTCCGGTCTTGGTCCAGATGGACATGGGGGCGTAAGGCCTGGCTTGTCGAAATTTCTGCTCGAGAAGTAAGAGCAACAGTGCTGCAAAAGCCCGAATGTCGCCCCTCTATGAGGCAAGATTTCTTCCATGCCCAACAGAGCCTTAGGAAGGTCAGACGTAGCGGCCCACTGGTCAGCAACACACCCCAATCGACACAGATGCGGATTCAAGCCTGTCCTCAACGAATCACTCGTCAAAGCATGTTCCACCCCGCGAGAAGCTGGGTGAACATAGATGTCCTGTGCTTGCCACGACGTCACGTGGATAATCCAATGGCTGCTCGGCTGATCGGCTCGGGCCTGGGAGGCTTGCGGCAGCAGCGCCTGGCCTCAGATCGGTGCTTCGCTGCCACTGGCAAACGACACTTCGCGACTGAAAAGTGTCTAAGACATGGGCTATCTGCTTGCATGTACGGCGGCAGCGGTGGTCGCACGAGTTTGCCCATAGCCTGTGTGCTAGCAGGCACTCAGACACCCTGACAGGACTGCCACATGCGAGCAAATTTGCCACGGCACCTGCCGCGCAGTTCGATAGCGTCTTCGGCGAGTCAGTCCACGACCTTCATTGAAGTCCACATCAAGACTCCACACTTTTGCGAGTGACTCTAGTCCTGCCTGTCAAGCCCAGGCAGATGGATGCGATGCAGAGCTCCCACGTTGCCTGTCAGCCCAACACGCGCCATAGCGGCAGTGGCTCTGCCTTTGCAGCCACTCAGCTGCACAGAGAGCTTTCCGGAATACTGGGAACCCGGCGGTGTTTGCAAACACCCCGGCCTCACCTTTCCAGAGTCGGACCCTCCAATCTGCCCGTACACATCCGACTCAGCTACTGCTCGCTGCTGGCACACACAGCCGAAGCACATCCTACTCTTGTCGGGAAAGATGGTGGCCTGGGTCCATGCAATGAAGCGTTCGCATAGCCTGGCAAACGACACGAGCCAGGTGCAGGCTTGAACGATGTCTCAATCGCAAAGAGCCTTAGCAGAAGTCCTAGACCTGGAGGATGAGGACGAGCCACCTGTTCGCCCGAAGTGCTTCCATGCAACAGCAACCACTTCGCCAAGCCTGAGCTCTGCATGGCCCATGCAAGAGCAGCCTTGCACGATGTCACGACGTCTCAGAATTGTAGAGCGAGAGACAGAGAGAGAGAGAGAGAGAGAGAGAGAGAGAGAGAGAGAGAGAGAGAGAGAGAGAGAGACAGAGAGAGAGATAGAAAAGAGAGAGAGAGAGAGAGCGAGAGAGCCAGAGCCAGAGCCAGAGCCAGAGTCAGAGTCAGAGTCAGAGTCAAAGTCCGGGCACTGCCTCCGGTGCAACATTGCCCGCCGCTCGGGCCTGTAGGGCGTTCGGCCAAGAGCCCACTCAGAGAGAGCGACAAAAACGCTGAAGCAGAGCCTGCAGACCAACACCGTCCATGGCTTCAGTGTCTATAGTCTATAGCTCATCTCATCGTCTCAATAAAACAGGGTGAGGTTTCGTCTCATCGCTTTGCGTAGCTGAGACTTCAAGCCTGCGCTGCTGCTCGCTATCGCTGCTTGTTATTGCAAACCGTTAGCGAAGCTAGCTGCTGCGATGCTCCAGGGTGTGGTGGGATCAAGTTGTAGTTCTCACAGTCTCTTGCCACATCTGCGCATGTACACATGTTGTCTTTCAAGCCCGTGCGGATGTCGTCGGTGTGGCTGCTGCCGGATGCCAACTTCAATGGTTGTTGCATGGCGACAGCGAGCAATTTTACTCCAGAGGTTACTCGCTGCCTGCTGGCTGGCCTTGCACTGTCACGAATCTCAACCAAGCGTTGGACAGAAATGCTTGGGGGGCCCGGCTGGAGATGGCACCCGCCTGCTTAAGCCACACCTGCAAAAGAGCAACAGAGCCATGAAGAATCGATGGCACATGTGCAACCTCCAGCTTCGCCATGTCTCGTTCCAGACCTTGCAAGCCTCGAGACGCACCCCTACGATCCCAAAAACTTCCACGCTCTGTAGGGCTGCAGCTTTCGGCATAGAGATCATTGGCCTGCAACAAGCTCGCAGATATCAACGGGTATGCGACGGTATGTATTAGTGGGCACTCGGTTGGGCTTTTCAATCCCGCATTTGCATCTCTAAGCTTTAGCCTGCGCAACAGCCGGGGAGCTGCTCGAATCAATGCTAGCCTTTTCCTTGTCTTCTTTCAGGGCCATGCCTGAACTCGCTCTATTTGCTGTTCAGCCAAGCTCAACTCATGAGATTTCTGTCCTATTGTCAATGCACCCGCATGGTTGGCTGGTACAGGATCGCTGGCTTGGGTCTGGTTTGCTATTGCTTGGACGTGAAGTTGGTCTTAAATCAGCATGGATGCAAGAAACGCGAGGTGGCTGGCCTTCTCACACAAACCTGAGCTTTCAGGAAGTACGAGGACCCACAAGACGGTCAAGTTCTTTGGCTCGGGCGATGTTGAAGAGCCTCGGGGAGCCGTGACTTGACCTGTGCTCACCCACAGCAGGCTTGGGCGAACGTGCGATCAAGGCCAAGACAGACCAACGGTGCCTTTCGCAACCGTTGGTGAAGGAGCCGCATGGCATCAGAGTACCGTGGCAGCAGCTGCCATGAAGCCGCTGCATGCTCCGCCAAGGCCAGATAACCGATTGCGTCGCGTTCAACGGCCTGGTGCAGGTGAGGTAAAGCGTGTGTGTTCTGGCTTCCGGCCGCATCCTTAATCCTCGATGGAATTGCACGGATTTGCCCCACACGGCGACATGGTGTGTCGTGCATGCCCAGGAATGCTTTCACACACCTGACACAACGATGCCCGACTGTTTCAGTACCTGGACAACACACAGGGAAGCAGCGTCGAGGCGATTGAGGGTGGGAAGTTGGTTGTGAGCGACATGTCGACGGTACAACTTTTTGGGGCTAGGCCTCTGGGGCCGAGTTTTGGGTTGAGCGAAGCGAAGTCATGAAACCCATCGGCTCCCTTTGTGAGGCTCACCTGCATGCGGAAGAATATTGAGTTTCCTGCTTCGTGTCTGCCGGTGGGCATGCATGCAACTTGTCATTCCAAGTTGTCGTCCACTCTTGTTGCGTGGCACAATTTGGAAAAGGAAACCCTGTCAAAAACGAAGACGAGATGTTCGAAGCCGCACATCAGCAGGCCTCCAAGGCCAGACACCGGAGCCCTCTCGCATGGTGCCGTGCCCAGTGAGTGCTGGCACCATAAGCGACGATTTTCGGCCTAAGCCCCGCAGTGGTGAGGAGAGCTCGCGGTAGCACACTGACAGTTTCGGCTCGTAAAGCATATCATGACATGAGATGTCGCAGAGCCATGTCCCTGTCGGATGTGCAACAAAGTGATGGGAGGCCAAAAGGGGGGTTTAAGATTCTTGGGGTAGGGATTCCTTAATATGAACCCTATTATGGGAACCCTAATCCCTACTAAACCCCCATAGGCTAAAAACCCCTTGTGGCCTCCCATGACAAAGCCCTCCCGCATCAAGTGGCAAGTGCTGAGTTCACCACAAAGCAGAATCCACCGAAGCCAGGGCGTTTTCCCAATCTCAGCCACGCTTAGCAAAAAGGCGAAGGTGAGCCAATTCGCAGAACAAGGTCGACGCTGTCAAAGTCTCGATACACGAAGCCTGAAGCCGAGAGATGCCGAGAGGCAGGGCGGCAACAAGAAGCTGACTTCACGCCGTCTCTGTCACTGCCACGCAACTCCCTTTTTGGGGCGTCCAAATCTATTGTCCGTCGGACTATCTTACATCAAGGCATAGGTCGGGCCGCAAAACGGATCAGAGTTGCCAAGCTGCATCGCTACATTGCATCTTTGTGAAACCAGAAGCACTTCCACGGCAGCTGTTCTACCTCACTTTGAGTTGGGTCAGGGCTACTGCAGCTTCTGGGACGCGTGAACTCATTCGTCGTCCTCCGGAATTGGATAAACCTCAAGCCGAAAGCCGCTGCCAGTGCTGAGAAACTGCTGAAACATTTTGATCTAGAGCCAAGGCACATAAGGGTTGTGGCGGTAAAGCTTGCCCTGGTTGATAGAATCCCTGAGAAGGGATGGACTCCACGGAGGAGCCGGCTGAGTCCAATATGCAGACAACGTGTATATTTCGAAACCAAGCCACCAAATGTGGTCCCACATTCGACTCCAGCAATACCTTCGTTGTACCCGTCGGAGCGAGCCATAATATGATCGCACTACCACTTCATCACCGTTGCGTGCGCTTCGCAAAACATCATGCCATGATGCCCACCAATGATACTGGTCCACACAATGAAGCCATAGAAACGCGGAGAGCCTCCGTGCTGCAGGCATGTCAGCAAACTACGAGCTACCAAGCCAGCTCAAACCAATCCAAGAAGCTCTTCAAAAAGGTCTCGTAGATACGGGTGGAGTTGAAAGCACGAAAGAACCAGTCCATCTTGTCCTGCCCACGAACGTGAACAGTTGCCGAGCCAGCGGTTTGGCTGATTCGCCTTCCCCTTCTTCCGCTGTCCTGCCCTTCGCGGCGGTTTGCTGCCCATCTCTCAATCCAAGCTGGTTCATGATCCTGAGACACATGCACAATCACGCACACATGAAAGTGGGAATCATTCGTCTTGCCGCGCCTTGGGCGAGCCGAAGCCACCCCACCTTCCAAGGGCCGCAGACATGAAACAACTCGGTTGGCGGTCGGTTTGGTCTGCCCTCCACCTTGGCTTGCTGCGAGCCAAAGCAGCTTGGAGAAATCTGGAGCGGGACAAGAGCGGCATGGCCACACCTTCAGAAGCAGTTTGTCGCTTGCGCTCAGTACATGTGGCCAGGGGCAGTGGCCTGGATGAGCGCGCGAGCACAAACCCGCCGGATGTTGCAAGCCCTGAGGTCGGCCACCGGAATCGAAGACGCCGTGAGAGGAAGAAGCCGCGTGGGCGAGTCAGGTGGAGATGCAGGGAGAACACGGAGGGAGAGAAACAGAGACAGACAGACAGACAACAGAGAGAGCGAGAGACGGACAGACAGACACACAGACAGACGGACGGACGGACAAACAGACAGACAGACGGACAGACGCCGGGCAGGCAGGCAGGCAGGCAAAAGAGTTTGAGGGCATCAGAGAAGGCGTGGCACGCGTTCTTCCAATAGGAAACGATTGCAACAAGCAGCAACACGCCTTCAAGGGGCCGCAGTCCAAGCGCACACTACAGTCGTTCGAGCCGACATTGCCAACGTCAAAATCAAGCCCGTCAGAGGATGTTGCTCAACGACAAGAGACAAACGACAAAGAGCACCCAGTGCCTGCTGGCCGACCTCGCTCTTGCCGCATCTTGCAAAGCCCTGTCCAACTCACTTCAAGCTCTGTGCGGTAAACTGGGCCGACATGCGAAGTTTGGAGCTACCTACGAAAGAGGGAGACCAGATATCAGCGTCTTTCACTGCTCTAGCAAAGCGGCTGGCTTGGAATCAAGAGAGCTCTTCACACAGGCTGCAAGATTCCACGCCGTGCACGCCTGCATGAGCAGTCTTCATTGCATGCGCCAGCTGGGTCTCCTTTTCCAACGCACAGCAACATCATAACAACACTCACCCGACGGTAGATGAATACGGTGCAATCACTTGAATTGTCGCAAGTTCATTGCGTGGATTCTGAACAGGACCCGTATCTCTGTTGCAGCCCAAAAGAAACACCGTGGGCCGCAAGAGCCCTCTGACGGCACTCCTCTTGCCAGGTGTCGCTGCGCCCTTCTGCATGCTTTAGCAGGAGGTTCTCAACTTTGGCAGCGGCCTGAAACATAGGCGAAGGAAAGGCTTTCAGGGACCACAGCATCCCATTTTCAATCCGCAAGGTCGCGACCTTCCCCAACCCATCCCACCCTAGCGATTGGAAGAGCGGTGTTGACACTTGCCTGGTCTTCTTCTTCGCACCGATCGCATTCGCATGCAAAACCAAAGCGACCGGGAAGGAATGCTTTGCGCCTCAAAGCGTTTTGGACAGGGGATCAGATATGAAAGTCATGTCGGGCCCTGCATTGCAAACGTTCCTGGGGGCCAGACAGCTCCTTGGGAAGCAGGATTAGGTCGTCGGCATAATGAATTCTGCCGAAGTCGGCGTGAACAGCTGCAATCATGGCAACCGTGCACAATCCGCACAGCGCTCTACAAAGCATCACAATGGCAGCCGGCAGTACGTAAGTTCTGTTCCCTGTCGGACGGACCAGTCAGAAGACATACCAGCAAGTTGAACAACAACAACATGCTACAGGCATGTTCCCGGATCACGTCCAAACAGCAAGTTGAAGTCAACATGCCCGCGTGTCGTCTAGTCAAAGCCTTATCCACCGGACGTATAGCGAGAACGTGTGAAATGCCAGTTGACCTTTGCCGCAACTCCAGTTAGTGTGAGAGGCCGCTTGGATGCAACAGTCTTGGCCAAGGGTCCAGCGGATCTCGGTAAACTGAGCAGCTTGGCCTCCGGAGTCAATGCGGGACAGACTCGGCATGATCCTTCAAGCCTCGAACGGCTCAGTTTCCAGCCAGCAAGAATGGTTGAAGACAGACAACCTTGGCCACATGTGCAAACAAAAGATCACCTGACAAGCAGAAAATGCAAAGCAGCCATGCCCGCAGTTTTTGAGTGTCGGACTTTCGGAAAAGGAGCCACACCTCTTCTCCTGTCCTGGTGTGTGGCTCAGACGACTCCCAGTCTTGCGTCAAGCTTGTTCCGTCTGGAATGAGATGTTTGGCAAGGTCCAACAAGCTGAGGCGGAGGTACGACTGCAGAGATGTGCAGAAGCCGTTGTTTCGTGCGGCCGCCAGCCTGAGCGACTCTTGTGACCAGTTTGGCTTTCGGGACTTCCGACCCACCCAACCTTGGTGCCGGACGCTTTGGCTGCTTTCTCCTGCAAGTCGCGTGCAGGAGCGGGCACCAGCATGTCACATTGCACGGCAGTTGGTCGCAGTCATAAACCCTAGAGAAGTGGTTGACTTGCCGACCCGTACGCCGGAAAAACCGATCTGCACGCTGGCCGAACAACCGCGCACTGGGGCCCGAGAGGCCGATTCGCGCACACAGGATTCGTTCACTGGCGTGTGGCATCGGTGCTCGAATTACGGCTGCAGTAGCAGCCTGTGTTCTCGAATCGCGAGCGCTCGAATCGCGAGCGCTGTTTTATTCTCTTGAACCTCTGTCTTGAACGGGTGGACCCGTCTCAATCAGACCTGCATGGCGAAGCTAGAAGCCATGGCCACAGTCTTCACTCGGCTGCATTGGCCGGTGCTGTACACTTCAAGTGTGTCTCGAGCCAGCATCCGGCAAGAGATGGAAAAAAGGACCATGCCTTCTTCACAAAGTTTCGCCTCGGCTTTCTGGCTTGCGCATGTCTGCCGATCAGCACCGATGCATCGAAGTCACAGTGCCTTTTGGCAGTGACATCAGCGAAGTCGTTCAGACGTCTACACACTACCAGCCCGGCTGCTTACCATGGGACGGCACCCAAACCAGCTGGATCAGGGTACCACTACCACGCCGCCGGATGTTCCGGCACTCATGGCCGGCATCTCATCCTGTAGCGCAGGGCAAATCCACAGCAAGTGAGCCTGCCTGGGCTTTTTTGCCAAACATGCAAGCGACTTCATCTGTACAAGCCGCGGATAAAGGACAAAGGTAGGCCAAGGTTTCATGCACGGTGCATTGTCAAGTGCAGCTTCATGAATTGGATTAAGTGCCGCCGATGCGGCCATATTTTCAATGAGAAGCCTGAAATGCACACTGGTGACAAATGCCCTCAGCCGCGGACTCAGACCGTCATCGATCGGCAGGTTGCACGTGGTCAGCAACTCCAACAATGGTTGGGTGCGAAGCAAGTCCCGGGCATGACATCAACGCAGGTGCAAGCCACTTTCGAGTCGGCTCTCGCTGCTATTCGTGAGAACCTTTCGCAACTTTCATCTCGGTTTTGACATGTGAATACCTGTGATGTCAACAAGAAGGGTGTGAGTAGTGCTATGCGCGAGGTAAGGGCAAAGGACCTAAAGCGAGTGCCGCAGATGATGCTGAGTGGACGGTTGTCACCCATTGCCGTGTTTGAGGCCATTGAGGACAACAGCGAAGCCGTTTTCAGGTGCAGTGTTTGCCGAATCAGGTCGAGACTGCAGGCCTCGGGCAAGCAACATAGCGTCCTGCTGGTCGAGTTCGCAAAGGACCGCAAGCCCGAAGATTGAAAGAACGATGCCGCTGGCAACCTTCGACAAAGGGTGCCGGTTCAAGCGGCAACTTTGTTCGCTTCCTTGATGCTGTTGTGCACCAGGTCACGAGTGCGGGCCTTGACGCCGCAAAGCCGAAATGACTCATAAGCTGACTTGTGGAAGAATTTTAGTTCTGCTCCTCGGGCCCAGGTTGCACAGTGGGCTGCTGCTCAAAGCCCCAATAGGGAAGTCCACTAACCAGTACGTGCAATGGCTTGAGCGCAAGAAGGACGCGCCAAGTGCCGCGTATCTTGCGCGGGCCATGCGCTCATCAGGAGCCCTTGGACTGGCATGTCGAGGCCAGCAGCTTGGAAGCAGGCACCACGCAGATGCCAAGACCTTAGTGCAGCGCATTTGGATCTTCGAAGGAATCCCCCGATCAGTTGACATGGACCAAGCCAGGACCGTTCTTGAGCCCTTGTTTCAGGATTTGTCCATCATCAGACAGGTGCATAAAGGTGGCACTAACAGCTTCATTTTCCCGGGGGCTTGCACTCGGGGAAATGAGGTTGATTTGCTTCCGATTGCTATCGAGGTTGATGATGGTGAAATTGTTGCGCGGGCAAAATTTGCTGTCACTAGCGGGTCCACGTACTCAATCGGGTTGGTCAATGGTCGGTGCCAGCCGCAGCGCTAACTCCGTCCGTCTAGTCGCTGTCGTGACTGAATCCCGGACCGTGGCACGCCACAGTCGATGCGCACCTGCTTTTCCTGCTCACAGTATTTATTGCTGCTCAAGGAGGCTCACACTGTCAGCAGTGGCAGCCGCATCAGGGAACTTAGGCATCTTCCACGTGGGGGGATACAGGTCAGAGCCGAAGTCGTAGCTGACAAAAGCATGGTCGGACAAACTCGGCCGGCGCTTGGTCTGCACTCCCACAGCACACAAATTGGGTGTGACATACACCAAACTCCAAAGTCGATGCGCCTGATGTCACCTGGGCTTGTGCTGCTTCGTCTGGTGCTCTCAGCTGGCCGGTACCAGGGCAGAAGAAATGGGCCCCTTCTCCTGGGAGATGTTGAAATCGCCTAGGACAAGGAAGTGCCCTCCAAACGCCATGCAAGCTTCATGCAACTCCTCAAAGGCATTGTATGTGCGGTCCGGGCTGTCAGCAAGTCCAGAAAACCTCACGGCAAGGATGTGGTGGTGCACCTCTCCACAGGGCCAGGCCACTAACCCAGCAGCGCACCTATAGGCCGTGGTCAAAGGCAAGTTGACAGGGATCATTGCCAAACTAGAAACCAGCGCAACCCGATGCGAGCTGCCACGCTCTGGCTGGCTGAAAACAATCTGACATCCTTTTGCTCGCCATTCCTTGGCATAGCTCACCGCCGAGGTGGTATAAATGTTGACCTCTTGGAACGAGGCCACAGCCGCATCAAAGGCTTGGACGTTGTCATCACCCTTGCCTTTGCCCTTTTGGCCTGGCTTGGAGCACCGACAGGCGCGCTCGAGGCAGGCGGGGACGGGTGCATGCATGAACGGATGCGCTTGATCCTCCAGCCAGAACTTTTCGGAGGGCTGACTTCTTTAGCTTAGCCTTTTTCTTGCGCTTATTCCTAGGAGAGGGACTGGGAACAGTAGCAACACCGGCTCAACTTAACTAAACCAGGGCCTAACCGCCGAAAACCTCAAGGCCAAGCTTCGGGGCGGCAGGTCCTGGATGGCTTGCTTCACCGAAGCGAACTCCAGCTCTCGGTCTGCCACGCCAGCGTTGCATACAAACTCAAAGCAACAGCCGAGCGAGGGAGGAGCCCTTGCTGCCGCAACAAACCTGTGCGCCACACTGTCCAGTAAAGGCCTTCTCGGTCTGACTTTCTTCAGGAGCGCCTCAGCAAAGCTTGTCGGCGGGCTCGGCGCGGCAGCGCCAACTGTGGCTGTCTGCTTTTGACGTCGCCGCGGTCTCCATCTGGTAGGCCGGCCACCCACTTGGCTTTGCCACGGGCCACAGCGCCGGCTCCCACATCGGCGGTTGCGTGGCTTGGCTGCTGCAGTGTGCAGCACTTCGTCTTTCATCCCATGGCCGCTGCCCTCATCTCTCACTATGCTCGGGGCGGGATCGGCCGCAGACTTGCTGATGTCAGTCTCCTTCTCAAGCTCTTCGGCTAAGGCAGGACCACTGCTTGTGTCGTCAAAGGCAGGCAGAAAGTAATCACGGCAGGTGGCCATCGGATCTTCGGTTAGCGCCGGTGACGGTCGGGAACTTGGGTCGCCCATCGCCCATGACTCTACGTCTACGTAACCCATGCAGAGCCGCTTGCATCCCAGCAACCAGCTGAAAGCCTATGGTCCTTTCAAGCTGCAAATAGGACACCATCGATGGCCTGCACGGGGTCAGGCCGCCATGTTCCGCCTTGATTGTACTCCACAAGCAGTGTCGCAGGAGAGGAGACATGGCTCGATCAAGTTTTGTACCTGTGCCCTACAGGTCCAGCTTGTGCCACGGGGAGGCACTTGATCTGAGCCACAAGCTAATCGCGTGTGCTGGAATTGCGGGTGCATGAATTCGGGGTTATTCCTGACTGCGGCGCTGCAGATATCCTTGTCTCCAAGGGTCAAATGCAAGGTTGCACATGGATCCTGGCACGGATAGCTGGAGAACTCATTGTAACAATCTAGAATGATTGCTGATACTGATTTCTCCTGAACTGCTGAAAAGCTGACAATATTGAGGTGACTTGAGACCTGGTGACACTGAGTGTCAAGCGTGTGTGTGTGTGGGGGGGGGGTTGCGGGTTCGAGCTGGGCAGGTGCGAGAAACTCAGCATGCGCATGAGATCCAAGCCAACGGCCTTTGTCAAACTGGGTATGCCCGACAGCCAGCGGAAAGCCTTGTTGCCAAGCGGCAGACGCTCACGAGACTGTTGAATGCATAGCACAAAAGTTCCTCATGCCTCCGCCTCGCTGATGCCATCACTCTCTGCGGCCGGCACTCTCAACTCACTGCCTGTTCCGCTTGCAGTTGCGGGCTTTGCCAACTCCCGGTTCAACGGCCACAGAAGGACAATCCCACCCCAGCCTTCCTCCTCAGCTGCCAGCACGTGAACAGCAGCAACAGCACCGAAGTCATCATCGTCTGGGTTGAACACATGGGGCTCCTTAGGGCATGGAAGTGCGAACTCAGTCCACTAGTCGACTTCCCTTATCCGACCTCGGAAAGCAGTAGCTCACCCGCCGAAATGCTCCTCGCGTCGCATATATCGCACACCGCATGTAGCGAGTACAGTCGGCGGGTCCTGTTTGCGAAATACCCTCTTCCCTTCTCCCCTCCTACAAAAACACATCTGGTCGCCGATGCTCCCCAACAAGGCCTCTCCACATGCAACTGGCCTTCGTCTCGAATCGACATCTTCTGACTGACAAAGGTGTCGGACCTTCATGCTCAACTGATGCCCGGTGAATGTGCATGCAATGAGTGTCAGATGCTTGTTCGTGATCATGTCACAAGCCAGGTTGCGGACTGCGATGGCCGTTGCGCATCTCCCGTGCAAATTGGCATTCTGGAGTGCACCTGAAGGGCCAACCGAGACGACCACATCTTCTTCGCTCCTCTGTGCAGGCCCTGCACAGAGCCCGAGCCCCTCTCATGCGGATCAAGGCACCAGCACCGCAAGCCTCCCGGGAAAGGGCGGCATTTCTCTCGAGACAACCAGGAAACCGACGATAGACCAGCTAGAAAACAAAACTCCACTTGCCTTCGCCTTCAATTCTCCCTATACGCTGAGTTGTTCCCGGATTCCGGAACCTTCCCAAACCTCTGCACCTGCCGGCCCTATGCTGTGCAGATGCCTTGCTGCGCTCAGCTCGTTTCCAGGTTCCTGCAAGGTTCCAAACCGGCGCAAGTTCGAACAAAGCGCTCGCACACTCCCCCTTCAGGCCTGAAGTGACCTATACTGATATTGTAAGCTTCCTTAAACCAGTGCACTCCTGAATGCTTTCCAAGACCGACTGAACGAAGTTGTCCAACCTGCGCAGCTGAAAACTTGCCCTCCCGTCTCTGGAACAGGTGCCCTAGGTGGTGTGTCTGAGCTTCCCGTTTGATGACAAACGTTGCAGACGCTGGTTTTCCAAAAGCCGTGGGCCAAGTCTGTACGCGACTTTGCTGCTGTCGACAGCTTGGAACAGCAGATGCGTTAAGGTAGTAGTGGTAGCTCGCCGGCGGCTCGCGAAAAACTGTAAAGAAATGGCTCCGGTTTCTAATCGAAACATGTGCTCCATCTGCCTTCCATGGCCAGAATCCAGCAGATGAGCAGAGCTGGCACTTTCCGCAGCTTCAGTCGGAAATTCTGTTCAGTTTGTCTAATGCGGTGCATAGAGGGACCAAGCCAGTCCGGACAGGCCGCTGACGACAACCACCAAGGGCACGTTCACCTCGAATACGGTCAGTTCACGTCCAGATGCAACAGAAGTGCTATGCAGCCTTGACCAACTCGATGAAGTAGTAAGCAAGGACCACCAGAGCCCTGCTTCCAGATTGCCACGGGCTCCGCGCCTCGGAGTCTACGACGCAAAAAAGAACTCGCGTCCTTCTCTATCCCCCCCCAGGTCTCCTGTAACGTGTCGTAGACCACAAACATCGTCGGCACCAGCAGCCCAACAGCCGCAGCATTTAGGCCTCGCAGAGCTACCAATGCTGATACTGGCAAGTTGTCAATGACACCCTGACGTAAAACGAGCACCACCCCGTTGACTCAATATCTTTTCTGACATCATGCCTGGTAGCGCATGCTGGTACAGCCGCTGCTTGCGGAGTTCCTCAGCTTGCGGGCTTTGTCGTCGTGCACTTGGCCGCTATGTTGAGGCCGAGCCACATCCCAAAGCGTGTAGGCCCCGAAAATCAGGGTAATTCCTGGGCCCATCAGGCCTGGCCGCATTCTTGACTTCTCTGCACTCTCAGACCACTCTCTCTCTCTCTCTCTCTCTCTCTCTCTCTCTCTCTCTCTGTTATGCAGATGCCTGCCCAGCACAGAAAAATACCCCAAAGCCAGTAGACTCCGCTGTTCAAAGCGAGCTGAATGCCCAGGAAGCCTGACAGGTGCCATTGTGAGGAATTTGGCGACAGGCTTTTCATGAGCTTCCACGCTGCCGGACTGTGCCAGAATACCGACGACTTGCATAGCGTGCCGGCAAGATGCAAGAGATGTTGAAGACAGGACCAGGCATCATTTCTGCGAAGGAAATCCCAGCCAAGAAGATCGTAGGAGAGATCCAGCTGGGGGTCAGAAACGTCATCAACATGGGGAGCACCACCGGCCCTCCACCCCACACGAACATGCCTTGGAGATCGAGCAGAAAGCACAAACTCTTCCACACGAACACAAGAAACCGCGGCGCCTGCGGTCAAGAACGGCATGACCCAGCCGTGATCGAAGGTATCCCTCCATAGGGTGAAGGCCGCAACTGCCACGTACCTCATGCTGTAATGATATGTCATGTGTAATTAACACAAACATCGCTGGAGCGTCCAGAACCGACCCCATGCCATCCAACTCACTTCCGCCAAGTGGCAAAAGGAAGATGCAAACAGCAAGGGCTACGGGCATTCCTGACATAGCAGAAACCCAGAGCCAGAGCATTCCTTCCGGCACAAAGGCTGCCACTGATTCGGCCTGACTTTCCAGTGTCCTGTGCGTGCTTCACTTCTGAATCTTTAGATGCCTCATGCACGAGACGATGGATGTGAGAGGATGTCTACAGCATTAAAGTGTTGCCCACCCCTGTGAGTAGCCGAGAGACTGGGTAGATGATGGTCGTGATGCCGCCCAGGAAAATCAAGGTTGGGTTCAGCCAAGCCGGGGCCGGGTGCACAAGCAGACAGATGGCCCCGGTGAAGAAGCAGATCTGAGTTGCAAGGATGTCAACATGTGTGTGGGGCTTTGGATGCCAGTCCGTCAATGCCACCTAGAGTCACCACCCAAGACAACCTGGTTGCCAGCTTCGAAAACCTGCTTCTTGATAAGTCCAGTGATTGCCACAAAGACAAGCCTCAGACACAGCTTTGTCATCTTTCCGGCCATCAAGCGGAAGGTGGCTCCATCCCGTCACGTACTGCCCTCAGCCCAAGTGCAGCCCGAAGACGCAACTCCAACAGCGCTGCAAGCAATCGCCTTAAACAGGCATATGCCGTGTCCAATGCACCCGGCAGTGCTTGGCAAACCACTTGCGGGAATGGCACCACCGCGTTTGCAGGTGAGGCAGGTTCTTCAATCTGCTCGGACAGAGTCTGGGACACCTCGGCGTAAATGTGTTCGGGACACGAGGTAGTTGCGACTGTAAGACCCACTTGCCCCCACATATCTGGGCTGGCCACGAAGCCCAGCAGTGAGAGGAAAATCCTTTGCAAAAGCTGAGAAGTTAGGAGGATTTCACCAGCACCCATCTCACATCGGCACAACATCATCCAATACTTATTGACGCCACTGTACAACTGCGCTTTAACTGCCTATAGCGATACGCATTTCTCGACAGGTTTTCAAAATGACTACAGTTGATTGTACCTGTAAGCAGTACAGGTGACGGCCACTCCTCAAAGCCTGGCTGTGATCTGCAGTCAAGTCGCGCACCAGGTATTACAAAGCAGAAGCCAGCTATCAAGCCACCAAGAACCCCTCCTGACGGCAACATCGATCGCTTCGTCAGCAGAACTCGCGAAAGAATGCGAGCTTCAGATGCACCTTGTGTGATGCCAATGGCATAGGCCACCTGGCGGCGGCTGGATTTACTTGCACCCGCTGGTTGACACTGGACTGGGCATGGCAATATGCTCTTGGCAACCGGCACGGATTCTGTGACATTATGGAGGTTCTAGATAAGGCATGGAAGCATATTGAATTATTGACTGATTGAAGCCTGAAAGCCTTCTCATTCCATGTATCACAACACCCTATCGCCTGCGTGCTTGAGGGTCCTGGGAGGCAGTTGGCCATCGCGAACAGCTCCGCAAAGCGTTCACTTGATAACCAACCGTACCTGAAGCATCAGCCAATGCTGGAACGTACGGGTAGCAACCTTCTTCCATGATACTTGCAGGGCTACACAGCCCTAGTCACTTCAGAAAACGATGACGTTTTGTGAGACGTGTCAAATCTCAGCATAAGAAGTACGTGCCAGTATGTGCCACACTCACTGCATCCCGACTGGAACTGACAAAACCACCTTTGAACGAGATACGCTGAGACGCAGCTCGAAACTGCAAGCACTTTTTTAGCCGAGGGGCTTCTCCACGAAGCGGGAGCGGAACATGCTAATGTGGACCGGCGGACCTCCGAAGGCCGTTGTGCCCATGACCTTTCGCGCCAAACCAAAAAAAGCACGCCATAGGAAATCATTGGGAGCCTGTTTGTAATGAACTGGCCTGGTGACTGCGTCACAGCTAGATTTGGGGTCAATTGGCACACTCTGTACGCGTTTTACCGTGGACCAGAACTGCTGCCAATTTGCAAAGAAGTTCCATGCCAGCGTGCCAAGAGACGGCGTCGAATTCGGCAGCAAACCTTCCTCGGGCGGAATTCAACAACATGTGTTCATTGAATCTGGATGGTGGGAAGGCAGGATGTGGGAAAAAACGTAAAGCTATTCACTTCTGGAAATGTTCTCGCTCTTGTTTCCAGTCGCATCACCTCCGTGAGGTCGGCTGCCCCAAAACTTTTTGTATCCAAACTGTACGAACGGAAACTCAACATCAGACTGTCCAACCCAAGCGCAAAATCATAGTGCCAGGATCATAACAACCATCCACAACACAAGACTAATCAGTATTGGAGCGGCTTGTACTACACTACACCTGCTAGCAGACCCACCAGCGATCACAGCCAGATGTTTATAAGCAGTCTTCGGCACTATGATGTAAACACGGTCAATATCAAGATACATAAATCCGTCCCTATCGAGTGAGAACACTGAACACTCGTTGAGCAGCCACGCAAACGTGGTCGACCACGTTGAATCATTAAGGGATCCATGTTCGTGAACTGACCCAACGATCGAACACCCGCAAGACCCTGGCGACGAACGATCATCCGGACAAGGTTTCCAGGCGCATATCTTCAGATGGAAACGAACTGGAATAGGATCCCGGTTATTGAACGTCTCGCACCATCACCACAGCATTATCAAAGCTGCAAAGACCCTCCCGCTCCGAACGCCCCGCGGAACTGCATGCCGGGGCTGATCAATCCGACCTAGACGAGCCCGAATAAGTGCAGATGAAAAAACCAACGTAACGACATCAGGCTCCAGCGCATCGCAGAGAAGTCTCATCCACCGACCGACGTAGACGTAGAACAGGTGACCCGAACGTGAGCCCAACAGGCTCCAACCCAAGTGGAACCATATGTCCCAAATACGAGCATCGTCACCACAGTGCAGAAGGCGAATTGGAAGTAAAGATGCTTGTGCCGAACACCGACAATGGTGAGCTTAGGACCCGTTTTATCGATCCGCTCATCCACTGTTTCGGCCCGCGATCACCAGTCCCTACAAAAATCGCGCGATCGCAAACCGCACCACGCCAAAAACGAAGTGGTTGGCAGCAGCACGCCACAATGTGAACAGATTGTCAAGCTGGGCGCCATGTCAGGCCCCACCCAACCCATTCAAGGCCAAGCGCCGACAGCCATCAGACAGGTCCACCGCAGCCACACCCAGACGTTAAGAAAACCAATACAAAGCGAACGATGGACGCCGTTCATTCATTAGCAGCGCGCGTCACGCACGGCCCTTGCCCGTGGCACGACAATCGGGCTCGAACCAGCACCACGTAGAAATCACCCTCCGGCCGTAGTGTGAAGAAAAGACTTCACCATCGAATCAGCGCCCGACCCGACCAAGACGGAATCATCTTCACGTAGTCGCGAAAAGGCGCCAGAGCACACAGTCACCCACGGAGTGCGGGCATGGACTTCCAAACATAGGACATAGGAATAACATCCAGCAACCTCGAGCGAGCATGACGACCCTAAGGGGTATTGAGTGTCTGCACCGCAAACCAATGTCTTCGAAGGCCGAACAAGACTACTAGCGCAAGCATGTGCGTGCGAAGTGCAAAGGCCGAATAGTCCAACAGTTCGCGGCTCCCTCGATCCACGAGGGTTGCAGGACGACCGGAACAGGCAAGGTCCCTCCATAGGAGCGACCGACGACGGGGCTGATGGACTAGGCCGCGCTTGTCGATAGCAGCACAGGGCCAAAATGGCAGAATTCGGCCATGTTGCAAAATGGACATCTCACGGACACACTTGCGACAACCGCGATCGTTCTGACCAGGAAACTGCACGCCGCAGGACCGTAACCCAAGGGGATCAACTCGACTGTCGGCTCTAGAATCACCATCCAGACGCCAACCGATGCCCTCGCCTGAGCCGAAACATCGACAATCGAGGCCCGACACGCGAAGAACGAGCAACGCAATGTTCAGAGAGCGGGATCTGATCGACGTTCTCGATACTGACTCGTGCAAAGACCTTGGTATCGACCCCCAAGATCAAGCGGAGCAGGATCGAGCCAGCGGGAGTAGCCCGAACCCAGGATCCGGAAGCCTGAACGACGCCACGACGGTCGATCTAGGAGCGTCAGTGAGTCAGCCGCCCTGGACCACTCATGAGCCGCGTTTAGGTCGAAGCTAGTCTGGCGACGCCTGGCTCCTGTCGACTCGGAATCACGAGCAGAGCCGCCCGCGAACTTTCATTCATGTATCTACCTGCTTATACGTAAGCCGAATGATTATCCACACAGCACGAGCACATGCACTGCCAATGCTACATGTCATGTCCTACATCTCCAAACTCCGAAGAAGCCAGCTTGAAATGAGACAAGGCTCCTTCATTCTGGAGCTTGCCCGTCAAGGCTCCCCCCAGTGGACTGTGCCCTCTTCGTAAGCCATCGGCGAAATCCGGCAAGCAAACAAGCGAGTCACATGATGACAACCATTGACGAGAAAACAGCCAGAAGAGGAGTCAGTTCTCGCCGCCTTCTCCATCCTGTGCCATCTGCATCGCGGAGTCTCCGCACCATGCCATCAACCTCAAACTCCCGAACAACCGTGAAGGTTCCGGTCCCCATAGATTGCGCTAGCTAGGTCTCTCGGATGTGGTTGCTTGCGCACTGCACAGGACAGTCGTACGGTACTGCTGGCGCAAAATCCTGCAAGGGCTTTGTGGACTAAGCTCAGAGAGCCCGCTATCCAGGGTGCCGAGACTCAACATAGAGAATGCTAGACAACGCTCAGTCTGAGCAGACCGGCAATCGGGACGCTAGATGCTTCAGCGAACCCGTGATATATTGAGCCCTGGGCTTCAGGCAGTCTCCAACTGATGCGGACGTGACACACAGAAGACCCAGTGGGGATGTTGCACAGGACGCAGTTGTCGAATCGATGCATGACATGTCAAATATCTTCCAAACAGTACTTGAGGATGGTTTCCCTGGTCACACAGCGAGCAAACCATAGGTAGGTACTACTGATCTCTTCCCATCTCCCACCCCCCGATGATCCGACTGCTTCAGCTGTGCCTCCCCTCAAGATGCCTCCAAGTTTCCTTCAAAAATTCGCAGTCTGCTTAGCACCCGATACGAAGTGTCCGGACTCACCAAATCCACGAAAACGAACCCAACGCTCCAGGCCGAAATTGACATGAGCGGAGGCACTTTCGGAATTCCGAAACATCCCAAACATAGGCAACAGTGATACAATCATGAAGTTCAAGACGAGAAACTCCATCTGACCACATCTGACGTTCTTGGACATCTGATGGACAATCGCAGCAGCATCTAGCTGCAGAATCTAGCTCAAGCTGCTTGTGTCTGTGTCGTGTCATCTCTCGGGGATCGACGCTGCTGCACGAGATCCTGCAAGTGTCGAAATGCAGCAATTTCACCTTCCGGTAGAGCTTTGGATCGCAATTTCACTCTTCCAGACTGGCATAGTAAGGCTGGGACATCTCTGCGACCTCAAATCGGGATCTCACAGAGTCGGGTCATGGATCCTGCGTAATGAAGTGAGGAGTCGGCTACAGCCAAGATCTGGGCAGAGGAAAGCGCGCTGCATCTTCCAAGACGTGAGCTCCCTTCAACTCCTGCAGTGCTGCAGAGTGCGACATGCTGCGACGAAAATTACAGAAACCGCGGTGCAAAACGCGGTGAACGGGATGACGTCTGAGCGAGGCCGCCTCGGCGGTGGCCACCTGTCCAATGTGCAACACCCCGGCCCTCGGCCCGGCCCCACACAAGGGAAGTCTGACAGCACGACAGTGACAGCACAGACAGCACCCTCAGCACCCTGGACCCTGCCTGCACCCTGCAGCGGGAAAGGAGCTTCCGGAGGGACTGCGCAGATGTGACGTTCAGCACGGCTGGCCCACCTGCTGGCTGCAACTGGCTCTGCCAGTCGTGAAACTCTTACGTCGTACGCAACACATACATTAAATCAGAATCCCTTCCCCTGATCATACATCCTAAGTACACAGCACTGACAACGTCCTTGTACGTATTAATTGCAACCCTGCAACATGTCTTGTGAAGGAATGAGACTGAACTGCAAACGTGAAAGACTAAGTTGCACAAAGCTGAAGCCTCAATCCGGCGGCATTCTATTACCGTGTCTGTTTCCTGGTTCTTCTTACTCGCTGTTTGTGCGGCCCACCTGCACTGTCGATGGCCAACCTCCATCGATCACAAAGTTGTGCAATTGTCTTCTACACAATCTCTCTGGCGTCAGCAGCGGCCTCAGTTCCGTCGGTCGAATGGCCTCCACGGCTTCCACAAATCCATACGTGGCAAAGAAGGCCTGTCAGTTTTCGAATGTGTGCACCGCGTTGCCACAGTACATCCTGTGCTTCACGGTCCTGTGCAGAAGCGAACTGGTAGCGAATGCGGAGTTCCTTTGCTGCATGCTGCAGGTCTGTACTGCAGCTTCTGGTCGCACAGAGGGACTACCTGGGCCCTTCAATCATGTCGGCCATCAAAACTATTACCACGAAAGTGTTGCGGGCACTGCGAACATCTAAGAGCAGCGCTGTGCCAGCCTTGACATCGCACAAGGTCCGCCCAACGACGCACAAGCCAGCATCCTGCTGAGTTCTGTACAGCTGCAAAAACTTTCTCTTCGATGCATCGACCGATCTCTGCATCCCCGCTACATGCTACAAAGCTGAAGCTCCTTGGTCCGGACAACATCCCAGCCAACTTCAGGCTGGCGGGAGTGGTTTAACCTAGGACGAGATCTGCAATGGACTCACAGAATCTCACAGCCATGCTAATACCTGTCCCGGCCAGCGGACATGTCCACGAAGGGAAGCATAGCAAGGTTCCACCGTCTTCCTGACGATGCTCATTTGTGTCTAAGCCGGCTGAAACACAGCATATTAACAGCCGCTGCACCGCACCTTGGTCGCCCACAGATCGTATGCCCATCGCACGGGAATGTGCAAGCCTCTAACTCGCTCTCGCAACAGTCTGCAGCTCAGGCGACCTCCCTCCTCCCCTGAGTTGGAAGCGAGAAAGCTTTGATGAACATGTCGCTGTTTGGGCATGCAGACTGAAAGGCGCTCTTCGCTGCGGCCTAAGCAATTCACGACTTCCCAATGCAATGCAAATGATACTTGACACACCATAGCGGCCTGCAATGCGTCGGTCACAGACGAGTAGGCCTGCAGAACGGACTCACCCGTATCAAAAACATCTCCACGGGCTCCAGATCCCCAGCCCTGGCTAGCTGGCTCTTCTTCTCCTGCGGCTTGCAGGGCTTGCAGAAGGAAAGCCCTGAGACTCCAAGATGCTCTGAAGTGCTGTGGTGGTTGTATGTGCTCCCGACTGGTCCTGGATCTGCCACTGCGGCGCCGCTCCATTGAGAGTGGATAGTCGCTCTGGCCTCGTCATGCCACTGCGCATGGAGACCCCAAAGCGTCTGAGCGTGTAGCAACGTCTCAGCAGGCCGAGACTGAAGCGTCCAGCTGAGAGGTAGGGAGGTGGACCAAGGCAAGGCCTCAACGGAGAGCCAGAGGTACTCAGGCACCCGCCATCTTGGGCTGCATCACTCCAAGGCTGGCACAGCAATGTAGTCTGACCAAAAACCACTCCTGGCAGGCCATGCCTCCTTACTTCGTGGTGAACCTCGAATTCCGAAGCCATCCAAGCTTGTCGGGATTGCCTTGCTCCCTCCAGCAGGATGAGCACGGCAAGCAGGCAAAGCTCCACCTGAGCTCGACAAAGAAGCCATTTCAGGCAACCTGTGTGCGTTCCGGTTTGATTTGTCTGTCGTTCATCTCTGGTAGATCCGAAGCTCTGCATTGACATGCACGGTGCACCCAAACGCAGCATCGCAAGGGCGGCGGCATGCTCTGCAGACAGGCCGACCTGGTGGCTTCATGCATAGCTGCATAGCTGAAGCAGAAATGTCACAAGCAGCAACACCTCCTCTGATGCTTGTTCAGCCCACTTCAGGACCGCTCTCCCTGCCTGTGGAAAAGCACACAATTGTTAAGAATCCCGATAGGGCGCTGTACAAGATACCTTGCCTCGTGCGAGGACAAGCCTTCAGCAGTGAACCATATCTGCCTCGAAGGCAAGGTGTCCTTGTCCCCCCTGACACGCTCAAAATCTCCAGGGCTCCGGCGCAGGAACACGAAAGATCGCTTCACCTTAACAGCACACTTTTAGGTTGAGGCTGGTGCGAAGTAGTGCCGGCCTTTGCTCAAACCGGAGATCGCCACGACATTTCGGTCCCCATCTGCCTGCATGCACCCTGTCTCAAAACTATCTGCAGCACCTAGAAAGGGACAACATTGCTTCATTCAACGACGGCAGTCCTCTCGTAACGCTATCTTTGCGGGGTCTGCGACACCACCCCTTCGCTGGAACCATGGTTGGACCTGCAACACCACCGCAAGATATCAGGTGCTCGGAGTAAAATGTCTTCAGGGGCCAAAACTGCGGCGCCTACATAAAATCGGCAGGTCACTCCGACAGCCCTCTCCGACTGCCTTGGTCCATGCACCTGCGGAAGCCGCAGCCGAGAGTTCTGCATCACCTAGCAGCTTTAGCACATAGCAGTCACAGCCTCTAACAAGTCATCCGAATCAATTGTGGAGGCAGGGGCACCTGGGTCTTCTGCGTAGCCAGCCGCAGGTGCGGTCCCGGTGCCCTTCTTCTTCTTTGGCATGGCGTCATTCTATCGGCAAGACGGTGAAGCCATACCGGTTACCGCCAAGATTTGCGATAGAACGGAATGCTGCAGTGCCGTACGCCTACGTTGAATTAGGACTTGAGTGTTATAGATACTCTGTCCTCGAATTTTGCTCCTTGAACTCATGAGATGCTTCAGAGCTTGTCCGTGCATGGATTTGCAACGCTGCTCTCTGCTATCACTTCTCGCAATCATCCCCGCTTGTAACTCGCACTTTGCGCACCTGGCTCACTGGTGCGTGTTAATCCAGTCTCCGACAATCAATCTTCTTTGGATCCCGGAGTCATTTCAACACAGATTGCCAAGACATAACTTCAACCTCTTCTATTCTATCGCTTCCAGGACTGCCGTCTCTCACGAGGTGAGCGAAGATGCTAGGTTGTGCCGGCTCATGAGAAGACTTCGACCATCTTGCCGACCATCGCCTCGACCAAATTTAATCTAGATCTGAGACAGCATGTCTCTAACTCTTTGCAAGACCCTGCCTGCGCAAAACAAGTTCTCTAACAAGCTAAGACGAACGAAAGCTAGCCACGGTTTCAGCGATGCCAAAGCCGACCATGATGAGGACGATGCCAATGATCATGAATATGGTCATGACGACGACGATGGTTACAGTCATGGCCTGGCTTATGACCATGGCGATCATGGCGATGATGATGCTGATAATGACATGCTGAGGGATGGTGAACACCACATGACGAGGGCGAGGGAGAGAGGGGGAGGAGGGCAGCACTGAGAGAAAGATTAATGGGATGATGAGTGACGACGACGCCAACGTACTTGTCCTATCTCTCACTGTGGCTGTTTGTTATATCTCGACCCGTCATGCGCAAGATCGCGATGAAGATGACGATGTTAACATTAGTCATGTGTGCTGATGCTGCCATACACTTCGATACAGCAAGACTTTTTGCTGGAGTCTGCAAGTGCCAGAGGGAGAGCACTTCTGCATGTGTACGTGCGCACACGAGAACGTGACTTCATGAATGTGCCATTGAAAGTACAACTGCTTGATAGAGTGAATGACACATGCAGCTGAGCGAGTGGATACTTGAGCAAACAGTGAGTGAAGTGGCGGGCGGGGGGAGGATGGGTGATTTGATATGTCAATGAGAACAACTAACGCCCTCTGTGCTTGCTTTCGTGATATTTGCAACAAGCATCTGCCGGGTCTGATGTCCCACTGGCCTCGATTTGTACGTTGGTCATACCAAAGCTTCGTTTGATGGCCTGAATGCGGAGGAAACACGAGAAATTCTAGAACCTGTCGTTCAACTAGCTGCATGGCCTGCAGCAAAAGCACTGTTTCTCTGGCAGTCGGCGCCACCAACCAAACCCTCCCGTTTTGGCCCACGCAGAGCTCGTAGGAGAAGTCCTCACAAAAACAGGTCGATGTTTGAGTGAAAATTGAACTGCTCAGGCTTGGTGTCTGGTGCCGCGTGCAGTCCTTGCCCAGGCGATCCAGGATGAAGCAGTCGATAGCTGCAAGGCATTTAAGTTGATCAATCGACCCGATGGGCAGTGCAATTGATCAGTTGGGCGAAAGCTTCGCGTGGAACAGGGTGAAACGATCTCATGGCACCAACGACATCTTTATCTCTGACCCCCCTGACCTAGAAGCCGTTGTGCAGCAGTAAGGGTCACCTGTAGGCCGCTGGCAGAACCGGTGAGGATATGGTGACAAAGCAGTGGCTGGACTTCGAAGCGAGGGTGAAAGCCTGCCTCAAAACTCAGCCCACCCTTCAACTCTCCCAGCAACACCTTCCGTTGCGGCTCTCTGCATAAAAAAACGGCCGACTGCAACGCGTGCACTGTTGAGCCTCACCAGTGTTCCATGACCTGCATGCTCAGGAAACAAGCAATGTGACCGAATGTGGAGTGGTTCCGAAGCACAAGGCAAAGGTTCACGAAGACCGGGCTTCCCGGCTTTTTTGTGTCTGGGTCCACGCACGACAGTTCGGTGTCCAGGTCCGGATGCGCTGCCTGTCGCCAGCTGCCATTGCATGCAGAGCAGGCAGAGCAGGCGGAGCAGGCGGAGCAGGCGGAGCAGGCGGAGCAGGCGGAGCATGGCAATCTGGCCTCTACCCTTGCGTACACCAGCATGCCGATCCTGGAGCCGGCATACTTCGCACGAGCACTATGAGCACAGCGGCCCCGAGTTCAGCCAAGCTTCTCCAGCAAAGGCCGATTTCTTTTCGTGGCTCCGTTCCACCTCCAAAGAAAAAGATCGTTCGCCTTACAACCCAACTACCCCCAGCATCATGCCCGACACATGGCCCACGCAAGTGTGGGCAGAAACGCCGGCGAGGGAGCTCGTATTTCGACCTCCACGAATATCAAGAAAACACAACATGACAATGACGGAAACTGCATCAGTCCCTCCAGCCTTGTAAAAGTCTGCACTGCGTGACATAATGATCCCAACAATGTAGTCTCCCTGGCACCAGCTGGGGCACCAGGAGCTGCTGTTCCGAAGATTCATCAGCCCACCTTCCGTGGAATGTACCTTTTCCTGAGATTTTCCACCCGCACTTCGTCCTCCAGTGTCCTGCTCAATCAGTTGTAATCAGGAATCCAAGAACCGGAACATTTCATGATGTGCCATGCCTCAAAACTCCTGCCGTCGTAGCAAATGCTCGTCCACTGTCGGTATCGAGGGCTACCCCCGGGCCTCAAAAGATGCAGAATCAACATGACAAAAAACTGGAAGCGCGAAAACTTGGCGGCCATCCTGACCTGGGAGAGAACCAGGTTGCAGTGGTACTTCATCGCCAGGCAAACAAAGCCTTGGCCAACATTGTCCTACTGGTCCGTCCCCGAGACCCACCCAAAATTCCACAGCCAAGGCCCATTCGCCATGGCACGTTCGTCGCCACCCGTCTCATTGCACGACCAAATGCATCAAAGAGTCACTGCAGCGTGTCTGCCAGGGTAGAACACTATGTTGAAAATGTACTGTGAATAATTAATGCCATTGTCAGGTGTACTGTGTGGCTTGTTGTCATTACTACGCTTGCTGGCGAGGCCGACGCCTCAGCGTGTGCCGCGCCCGCGCTTCGCACCCAAACCAGGCCCTTGAAGCATTTCTTCTGGCTTAACGTTCGTGGCAGTCGAATGTCAAATTCGTCATGAACGTGATGTTGGATGCATTTGGATGCTTGACCTGACACCTTGAGCTGCAAGCATATGCTACGAGCGAACCATTCGCAGTAACCATGTGTGTGTGTGTCGAAACGCTGATGCCGGTTTCCAAAGACGTGGTCAAAAAACGCGTCATTGCAAAATTCAACTCAACAGCATCTACGATCATTGTAATTAGCGCCCACCCAAACGTGAACTTGTCCGCCTGCTCGAGTGTCACCCTTCAACCGACGAAATTCCAGCAAAAGAATTTGCTTCAGCTTTATCCACACGTCCCGCTGCCTATTGAAATTAAGCAAGGCCATTTGACGGGCCGTGATACCAATTGGGCTACATCAACAACAAAAAACCTGAAGTTCCCCTTTAAGCCCACTAGAACATCAGCACAAAGATTTGCTGCAGACTTCGACTTCCGGATCGAAATCACAGCGTTTTTGTTGTTTCTGAAACTGTTGAACCTCAATGATTTCATCCTTCAAATTTGGCGGTCAGCGCCGGCACATACAACAGTGGCACATAAAGTTCATCGCTGTGGGTGGAGGCTGGGACGTTCGCCGAGAATGGAAGGAAAGGAAGGAAGGACGGAGTAGTCGTAGTAGCAGTAGTAGCAGTAGGAGTAGCAAGAGTAGTAGTAGTAGTAGTAGTAGTAGTAGTAGTAGTAGTAGTAGTAGTAGTAAGTGTAGTAGTAGTAGTAGTAATAATAATAATAATAGTAGTAGTAGTAGTAGTAGTGGTAGCAGTAGTAGTAGTAGTAGTAGTGGGAGCAGTAGCAGTAGTAGTAGTAGTAGTAGTAATAGCAGAGGGCTCCAAGGCTCATAATCCGCTTGGTGTTCTGCATGCTGTTCAGTGAGCTTGCGAACGTTCGTGCGTGTAGTGCGAAGCTTGATTCTAGGCTTTGAGGCAATGAGGGCAGTGCTGTACAGGAGTGCGTCATGAGCATTGTTTAATCCGCTCTGGCATGGGGGCGAGCGGTCCGAAGACGATCCACGAAAAGAGCATCAGAAAACGACCAGCCCCACCCCAGGACAACGGACTGCTCTTTTTTCGACCCCGAAATATCTTTTTTCAGACCCCACGCTTGGTCCATCTTGATTTCGACCCCGGCATGTCTTTTTCCCGACCTCCATCTTTTTTTTAGCCCCGCGACGAGGTCTAGAAAAAGATTACGCTTTTTTTTTTTGACCCCCACTCTACGATAATTTATCATACACACACACAAAAAGCATGAAATCGCTTTTAGGGCTGAAGCGAACGAAAGAAATTAAACTGTGTTGTCGAAAAAAAAACAATCAAACGTTTTCCAACACGAAGGAGGAGAAGCCACACGATATCGCTTTAGGGGGCAAAAGCAAAGAAAATAAGAATGAAAAAATACAAGTGAAAACACACACAAGACAAAGGATCTTTTTTTCAGCCTCCAACTTGTCTTTTTTCTGGCCTCTGCTTGGGCCGAAAAAAGATCAAAGTCTTTTTTTTGGACCGCGGCTGCCGCGTGGTCTGAAAAAAGACATCAGGGGGTCTGGAAAAATACCAGCCCGCAGGACAACGACAACCCACGATCGGAGTCGTCGTCGCAGTCGCTCGTACCCGCACAAGCGACTGCCAGGGTTGGCATCTGTTGAAACTCGATCGACAAAGAAATTGGGATCATAGATTTTTTAACACCTGGAAGGGTCCGGTGGGGGCAGGAACATAACCTGAACTTAGAGTTGAACTCGGAGTTCGAACTGGAATGCAGGTTCAACCCCAGAACCCTGCCTAGGGGTGTTCGAACCCCGGATTCGAATACTTGTGTTCGAACCCGGGTTCGAAGTGTTCGAACCGCGGGTTCGAACACCCTGCCTGGGGGTGTTCGAACTCCGGGTTCGAACACCAGTGTTCGAACCGGAGTTCAAAAACACAGTGCTCGAATCCTTGATTCGAACACCAGTGTTCGAACCTTGGAGTTCGAACACTGGTGTTCGAACACTGGCACAACGCTTTTGCAAACACAAAAAAAAAAGAGAAGCCACACGAAATCGTTAATGGGGGCTTTTTGCGAAGAAAAGAACAAGAGAAGGAACAAAAACAACAGAAGAGACACGAAATCGCTTTATCGGGGCTTAGAAAAGAGAAGAAGGGAACATTCACCAGTGTTTGAACCGTTCAAATACTGGTGTTCGAACGCTAAGTTCGAACACCCCTCAAATGAAGTGTGATTTAAAGGGACCCCCCTAAGGGGGATGGCAAATGGAGTTTGCCAGCAGAAACTGATGGTTGGATAGCAAGGCCTGCCAAGAATTGGCAAGAGCTGGCAAATCTTGGTTGCGCCTAGCAAATCTTAGCAGTTTGGTTTGTTCGTGAGGCTTGCAACGCCTCGCTAAGGCCTAGTAAGAACTACATAGCACACCGAGGCGCGACGTTGGTCTTGAGCGTTCCTGAGCACTATACAGTTTTGCAGAGCTCTGCGAAGCTTGTACTGCTGAGCGCTAGTGAGCGCTAGTAGGGACTGCTGAGCGCTAGTGAGCGCTATTGAGCGCTAGTGAATGGGTTTGGAGCTATTCTTAGAAACTTTGCTAGCAAACGCCGTTTGCCATCCCCCCTTTGGAGGGTCTCTCTAAATCATAAGCCATCAAATGCAAATACTGGTGTTCGAACACCAGTGGAACCCGCGAAGCACCAGTGTTCGAACCCAGGCCCAAGTTCGCTTGAAGTGTCCGAACCCAGAGTTCAAACACTTTTTTTTGGCTTGTGCGGGCCCAGCACTCAGTCCCTTCAAAAGGACAAACTACCGAGCAAAAAAAATAACGTGAAACAAAATTAGAGAGAGCGGAGCTAGCTGCGGTGCCCAGGCTTTGCCGGAAGTTGACCGTTCAGCACTTGCTGGGTGCTTAGCGATCGTTCTGCGACAACAGAAAGCCGTTGCCCAAACTTGCCCAAGAGCGTCAGTGGAGCCCAAGTCAAGGCTTGGCCACTCCGGCCGTTCTACAGTAGTTCCGTCTAACAACGGTCGACTCCAAGCTCCTGTTCTGTCTCGATCGTGCACGCCAAAATCTACAAGTCCAAAGCTCTCTCTTGTGTAGCAGGGTGTTGGGCCCACAATCGATCGTCTACAAGGAAGCTGATTCAAAATCGAAAGGGCGTTGAGCCTACAGCCTCGGGCCAAAAACGAAAGATCGACAGGGCTCAGGGGCGTAGGACGCAACGATCTTCGGCCCTTTAGGCCCAAAATTTTCCTCGCAATCGGAGCTCAACGATTGTGGACTCTCTCGCTTCCCTCACTCCGCTGACTTCGCTTTCGCGCCGCTCTCTCCGCGCACTCAGCTTCGCTCCACTCACTCGTCCGCTCCGCTCCCTCGTTCGTTCCGCTCCGCTTCGTTTGCTCCGCTCGCTCTGCTTCAGCTCCGTCCGCTACACTCCCCTCGCTCTCTCCGCGCACTCAGCTTCGCTCCACTCACTCGTTCGCTCCGCTCCGCTCCGCTCCCTCGTTCGTTTCGCTCCGCTTCGTTTGCTCCGCTCGCTCTGTCCGCTTCGCTTCGCTCGGTCCGCTCGGGTCCACAATCGTTGAGCTCCGATTGGCTCGTCCCAATTTTGGGCCTAAAGGGCCGAAGATCGTTGCGTCCTACGCCCCTGAGCCCTGTCGATCTTTCGTTTTTGGCCCGAGGCTGTAGGCTCAACGCCCTTTCGATTTTGAATCAGCTTCCTTGTAGACGATCGATTGTGGGCCCAACACCCTGCTACACAAGAGAGAGGCCGCAGCTTTTTCGCGTTTTCTGGGCTATGCGAGATACTCTGCGTGGCTACTTTGTGGCTACTCTCTGTGGCTACTCTCTGTGGCTACTCTCTGTGGCTACTCTCTGTGGCTACTCTTTGTGGCTACTCTTTGTGGCTACTCTTTGTGGCTACTCTTTGTGGCTACTCTTTGTGGCTACTCTGTGTATGGCTACTCTGCGTGGCTACTCTGCGTGGCTACTCTGTGTGGCTACTCTATGTGGCTACTCTGTGTGGCTACTCTTTGTGGCTACTCTTTGTGGCTACTCTTGTGGCTTCTCTTTGTGGCTACTCTATGTGGCTACTCTGTGTGGCTACTCTTTGTGGCTACTCTGCGTGGCTACTCTGTGTGGCTACTCTGTGTGGCTACTCTTTCCTGCAAACACTGCACTTGGTGCCTTCACTTGGTGCCTTCACTTGGTGCCTTCACTTGGTGCCTTCACTTGGTGCCTTCACTTGGTGCCTTCACTTGGTGCCTTCACTTGGTGCCTTCACTTGGTGCCTTCACTTGGTGCCTTCACTTGGTGCCTTCACTTGGTGCCTTCACTTGGTGCCTTCACTTGGTGCCTTCACTCTTTCCCGTCGGGAAGCCCAGACATGTGGCTGCATCGCAGTTTTCCCGAGAGCAGCGCGCGAACGCTTGGGGTGTGTAAGCGGCGATGGCCCACATACGGCCCTCATGGGGCTCCACTTTGTGATAGCGGCGAGCGTTGAAAGAGACGGGCTTGTCGTGCATGTCTATCCATGAGCCCCAAAGCTGCTGAGTGTTGCGCTTCGTAACTCGCAGTTCCGGAGCCGCGCCATCATCGTCTTCGACCCAGATCCTGCCTCCCGTGAAGGACCCGAGAGCGATTGCGTGGTTCGGCTTGCCAATCATGTTCAGAATGTCTCGATGCAGACCAATGCGAGGGTTCAGCACCACCGCGATGGAAGTCCAAGTCGCATCGGGAAAGCGATATCGCAGAAAGTGATTGAGTGCCACGCAGGCGTCTCGGTTGACGGAAGCTTTTGAGAGCATGGGATCGTTGCCTCCATAGGCGAAGAGTCCCAGAGTGCAATACTGCTCATACGACCCCGAGCCGATAGCCCGCTGGCGGCCGCGATGCTTCCACTCGGGTGACCACAGCTCCAGCAAGCGAACCACATTGTCTTCGGACGGAGATTGCATCACTGCTTCGCACGCGGCTTGCATTTTATGTGAGTAGTCGAGGCGCCGCAGGGGCACGATTAAAGTCTCGGAGCTGGCGCACGGCCAAGGGCACCGGCCGTCGGGTGAGCCGGGCCACGGGCTCGCCGCTGCCCCGGGGCACGGGCAGCGCGTGCTTGAGCAGGGTCTCGCTGCCGTCCGTGGCGCGGACCGTCATGGAGTCGAAGCTCGCCAGGTCCCTCGCGGGGCCGTACTGTGGCTGGAAGCTTCGCGCCGCATTCGTCGGAGCGCGGAAGGCGCCGGCCTCCTCGAGGCGCCGCTGCCGGCCCTCCGTGAGCTCCTTGTTGTGCTGGAACTTCTCCGCGTTATCCTGGTAGACGCGGAAGCTGGCGGCCGGCTTGGTCTCCACGTCCTCGGGCGCCACCGTGACCGCCGCGTGCGGCCGGGCGTTGTAAGCCTCCGCCACCTCGTCCACGTGGTCGCCCCAGCCGCCGCCGTCCCGGGCCACCTTGCCCGCCAGATCCTTCTTGAGCGTCTGGATGGCGCGGTCTATCACCGCCGTGGCGTTCCTGTCCGCCGGGTCCTTCTGGCGGTGCACCGCGCCTCCGGGCAGGGCGGCCTCCAAGCCCCGAAACTCGTTGCCCTGATCCGTGGTGACGACGTAGTTGCCCTCTTCCTGGACCAGGTCGGGGATGATCTCCGCCGCCGCTCGGGTGACCGTCTCGGCCCGCTTGTCGGGCAGGGCCTTGGTGGCCACCTCGTGTGAACACATCCGTCACCACCAAGCCAAATTTGTTGGCTCCCCGAGTGTTCTGGCTGAAATCGATGAGGTCCGCTTGCAGGCGGTCGTTCGGCCCCTCCGCCGCACTCTTCCCCAGACTCCGCGGCTTCGGTGCGGGCACCTGCCGCGCCACGTCGCTGCGCAATGCCGCCTGGGCCCGCGCACTCGTGAGGTCCCGCCGCTCCGGGAACTCCCGTCGAGCGATCTGGTAGAGCTTTCTAGGATCCCGCGCGTTGAAGTCTCGGGCCAGCCGCCCGAGCAGCTCCATCGCCCCGTCTTCCGCCATTTCTAATCCGAGTCACCCTTGCGCTTCTTGTTCTTCTCTAGGGCCTCCACTCTCCTTTGGAGCTTCTTGACCACGCCCCACAGGACCACGGAGAGCTTCTGGTAATCGAGGGCCATCAGCTCCCGGCCGTCCAGATTCTTCGTCTTGCACATCGTCGCCCCCAGCTTCCCGCTGGCCTGCACGTCCTGGGCCACGAAGCCGATCTGCTCGCTGCCGCCGTCGATGCGGTCGTAGAGCTGCGGCTCCACGGCGTCGAAGGTTTGCTGGAGCTCCTCCTCCGGGATGGCCCGGACGTTCTCCTTGAGCGCCCGGTCGCTCAGGTTGACGAAGCCATAACCAAAAATGACCTCTCCATCGTTGCTGCCCCCGATGTTGGGCTCGATCGCCAGGTTGGCCAGGCCGTTGGTGGTGTTTAAACTTATGAATTGGAACTGCGCGTTGAGCTCGCAATTGCCGCCGGCCAGCACCTTGAGCTCCGCCACGCCCGCCTGGTTGTTGGCGTCGAGGAGCAGCTTGGCATCTCCCGTGGGCGCGGCGTTGCGCACCACGACTCCCACAGTGCCGTCCGTGGGCCCCACCGCGATCTGCTCCAGCAGTGGGCTGAGCACCTGCACGCCGCTGGTCCCCCCCGACAAGCTCAGGAAGGGCAGGCTGGCCTCGGGGCCCAGCACCCTGTTGATCCGCACGGTGTCGTCCATCAGAATGCCATTGGTGCCGCCCTGGACGGTGAGCCAGGGCGCCGCCGGATCAGAGCGCACCAGGGGCGCTTCGAGCCTGAGGTCGCTCGTGATCTCCTGCGTGGCCGTCACCGAGCTGCTGCTCGCAAAACTCCCCGTGGCTGCGGTGCTGCCGACGAAAAACTGGGCGACGTCCGCCGTGGTTGCATTCAAAGTGCGGTCCGAGCGCACGGTGATGTCTTGCTCCAAGCCGATGCTTCCGGCAGCGAAGGAGGCCACCAATGTGCCGTCTTCGGCGCGGATGGTGGTGGTGCCGTTCCGGATTTGGAGATCGGCTGCAGCGCTCTGCAGCAATGGTGTCTGCACGAAGCTTGTGGCCGTGAGGCTGTTGACGGTGAGGTCCGCCGTGGGGTCCACTCCTGGGCTGTTCTCCAGGTCGGTGACTTTCTGATGATGCGAGGGGTGAACTGGGTCTGGACCAAATTGAAGATCCCACCGCCCTCTGCACCGGGGCTGTTGACGAAGTAGCGGGCATCCAAAGGTCCGAGGTCGTTGGTCCTCAGGAAGCGGCCGTCCGCCTCGGCCTTGGTCCAGGAGTCGCAGCGGAGCCGCAGCGTACTTTGATTGCCCAGAATTGCGTCGCCCACCAGGGGCGCCTCCAAAAGCAAATTGCGCACGATCCGCGGAGTGAACTGCTCCTGGACCAAATTGAAGATCTGCCCCTACTCCGCACCGGGAGCCCGCACGAAGTAGCGGAGATCTGCGTCCGCCTGGGTTTGGAAGCCCGCGCCGGCGATGGCATCGTCGATCTCCGTTTGGGTGCGCCCTGACGTCCAGTATTGGGTGAGCGTGGCCGTGAGCAGGGAGTCCAGCTCCGTGCGGGGATAATACGCGAGGAGCTCGTTGGCCACGTAGCTCTGCGTCTGGGCCTGGTCGTAGTAGCCGGAGAGATCCACGTTGCCCAGGGCGTTGGCTATCTCCTGGTCTACCTCCGCCCGCGTGTAGAAGTCCAGCAGAGCAGTTATTATCTTGCTGTCGACGACCCCGCTGGGGTCATAGCTCGACAGGGCCGAGGAAATGCTTGAGCTGACGGAGGCAGACGTCGCGTAGTTGGCCAGCTCTCCCGCCACGAAGCTCGAGACCTCGGCTTGGGTCCAATAAGCCAGCAGGGCCTGGTCGATCAGGAACTGCACCCCCGCAGCGTCCTGGTACTGCCCGACGTTCAGGGCAGCGATGGCATCGGAGATGGCGGTGTTCATCTCCGAAGTGCTGCTGTAAGCTCCCAGGGCATCGGCGATGGCCGTGCCCACCTGCAGCGTCGTGCTGTAGGCGGCCAGGGCGGCCAAGATCTCGTTGCTCACCCAGGCCTCGCTGGCCAGGGGAGCCAGCAGGGCGTCCGTTTCCCCTTTCGAGTAGCTGTCCACGGAGAAGCTGAGGGTCCAGTTGTCGTTGGCCAGCTGGATGCTCAGCGGCCCCGTGGCGTGCAAGTTGCGGATCTGATTGGTCCCGGCCAGCAGGTCCCAGGTCACATTCCCGGGCCAGGCCGGAGCATTGACCAAGTTGGTTGCGCCGCCCAGAGTGGCGATCTCTGCCAGGATGGCATCGATGGATGCCTGCAGGGCCGTGATCTCGCTGGGCAGGGCGAAGGGCCCCGCGCTCTGCAGCGCCAAGATGTCGGCGTCGTGGCCGTCCAGCCTGCCGTCACTGAGCGCCAGGGCGGCGTCCAGAGCCGCCTGCTGGACGTAGGCCAGCAAAGCCGTGGCGACCCGCTGGTCCACGTCGGCGGCCGCCAGATCGATCGCCAGCTGATCGACCACCGACTTGAGGGCGTAGTTTGCCGCAACAGTCGCCAAGGTTGCGTTGTTTGTGGAGGCGACATCGCAGCCGTCGTGGGATGGTTGGCCAGCTTGAGGTCCACCGAAGCGGGCGTGCTCTTGGCATTGACCTCCACCTGAAGAGCATCCAGGGCCGACTGGTTGGCCTTGGTGGCCAGGCCCTGGGTCAGGCTCGTGTTCACGGCCACCAACCCGGAAGCGTTGGCCACGATGGAACCCTCTGCCGCGGCGAGGTCCGCGGCCAGAGCATAAGGGGTTAGGTCCGGAGCTGCGGGCAGGGCGGCCACTTGGCCCTGCAGAGCTGCGATGGCGGCGGCGTTGACTCCGATGGCCGCGGTGTTTGCCGTGTGCTCTGTTTGTGGGGTGTAGGCTGTGAGCACCGTCGCCAGCTGCCCAGCACTGATCCCTTGCAATTCAATGACCGGCGGCTCCGTGACGCCATCCTCGAGGATCCTTCCAGTGAGGGTGGAGGGAAAGAGTGACATTTATATCACTCTGACCATTGGTTCACGAGACACGAGGTGCTCGAAGGGGGCAAAAAAGGTGAAAAAATCGCTCAAAACGCCCATATCACTAGTCGAGGACTGAGATGCCGGAGCCCGACAAAGTACAAATTTGGAGACTTACGAGCGCTACAAAACACTGATCGACGCGGTCCGCGAGCATCGACTTGAATGTGAAGCGGCACAGGTCGCCTGAGCGCGTCGACAAACCGCTGGTGGGGTGCTTGGGTACACGCTCCGTGGGGAACGCGGCAATGAAGTGCGTGTTATCATAGTTCGGGAGGCGCATATTTCGTAGCTTTGAATCGTAGGTGCCGGCCATGATACTGAGAAAATGGTGGTATTCGGCGATGCTTTTGACACTGTTTCTGGGGAATTGCATGGCCCCGAGCTGCAGCTGGCCCTCCATGACCGTGGCCGCCGAGACGTTCGGGAAGGCCTCTCCGGGGTACTCGAAGTTGGAAACGTGGTTCTCCCCGGTCTTGTTGAAGTGCACAAAGGCTCCCAAAAGCTTGGTAAAGGCTCGCGCGACGGTGATATTGTAGCTCGTGGAGCCCGCCGGGACCGAGGACTGCTGCACGTGGAGGCTGGGAAAGCTGAAAAGGAGACTGCGATTGGACAAAAGTATGCGCTCGAAGCTCTCCCGGAGGGCACTATCAAGGGTCACCTGATCGGCCAAAAGGTGCACATTTTCGATCTGATACGACAGACTCGAGCCCACGCCGGCGCGCATGGCGTGCTCGGGCTCCGCGAATTCGACTTCGAGGACAAGGTTTAATTGACTTGGGAGCATCTTGCCGCAGTTGAACATGCCAAGAAGATGCGGGTGCATGAGCACATCGCGCTTTTGTCCCGGCTGCACCGGCTGCGCCCAGCCGCCGGCGTCCACCGGGAGGCCCTCCCAGTGCAGCTCAGTCCACCAGTCGGACGGTTTCAGTAGCGAATACATGAAGCAACTGCGCCCGTAGTAGCTGATGTCTTCCACCCGTTGCCCGTTGGCGAAGAGTTGCATCCTCTCGATGAAACACGAGGGGTCCGGCGAGCCGCAGAGCATGTCGCTGGAGCCGTCCGTGTTCCGGAAGCTGAAGGCCAGCTTAATCGATTCAGGATCAACGAAATCGGTCCCGCTTGTGATCGGTATACGACACACCCGCGACGTGCTTGGCGTAAAAGTGCTCAAGGACGACGGAAAGTACTGCACGCTCTTGCGACTCTGAATGTAGTTGGTGTTCCCCGTCTGGAGCTTGTAGTCGAGACTGGCCACGAGCTCGTCATTGACGGCTTGCGTAACCTGCTCCATCACTCTTTACATACCTATGCAGCTTCCGGTTCGCTCGCCTGACGAAGGGCGTCGAAGGACGGCTGGGTGCCCAAAGGCCCGCGGTCGCCGCGGGACTGCCGGCTGACGCGGGAGCGGTCGCTGCCGGACGACACTGGGATCGGGATGTTGTTCAATCCGAAAGGGGTTTGGGCCTGGGCCCTGGGGCGGCGCGCCGGTCGTGCGACGATGCGTTGCTGCGCCTGGGGCCGCGGCTCCTCGTCGGTGTCGCTGAGCGGGAAGGCCTGGGGTCGCCGCGCGGGCTGCTGCCGGCGCTGCTCCTGGATGAAGTAGTGGTCGACGGCGCCCGACTCCTGCATGCCGTTCAGGGTCGCAAGGTCCGTGGTTTGGCTCGGCCGCGAGGCGTCTGAGTCCGTGCCGCCGCCCGTGGCTGCTCCCCAGCCCATCATGTGCGAAGCCGCGTTGAGCCCGCCCTCGATGGCCCAGGCCGTTCCCACGAGCGCTGCGCCTGCGCCCGCAACGGCCAGGCCTCCCGCCGCAGCGCCCACCGTGCCCGCGGCTGCGAGGGCTCCCTCGCCCAGGAGCGCAAGAGCTCCTCCGCCCGCTTCCGCCGCAGTTGCTGCTTCGGCAGCGCTCGCCGCAGCCTCCGCCGCCGTGGCAAAGCCTTCCGCCGCTTCTGCCTCCGCCACCTGCTGCGAAGCAAAAGCCTCGATGTCTTGAGCCGCCGTGCGCTCCACCTCTGCGGCTCTCTGGCCCGCTCGCTCGAGCAGGGGCTCCACCTCGCTGGGCCTCCCGATGATGTTGGGCGGCGGGACCTCGTCCGGGCACGGCGCCAGTCCCGGCGGCCTCCTGGGGATCCTGAGGGTTCTGTCCAACCAATCGCCTCCTCCCCGCAAAATGTTGAAGGTCTGGTTCTCGGCCACGCTTCGGGTCGCCGCCGCGGCGCCCGCAGCCCCTCCGGCGATGATCGCTTCCGCGGCTTGAATGCCCGACTCCCTCATGCGGCCTCCGAGCGTCGGCGGCCTCGGTGCATCGAGCCCGTCGTTGCGCAGGGCCTGGCCTGGATCCATGCCTCCGTCGTCACTGTCCGGCAGAAACGAGGGCCGGGTGAACTCCCTGGGCGGGCGGGGAAACGGAGTTCCGGAGTAGCCCTCATCTCCTGTTTCGAAAGCATCCGCTGGGTTCAACTGCGTGTGGGGCATGGGCGCCTCGCTGATGGGCTCGGGTGCATTGGGGTAATCATCCAAGTAGAAGTGGCTGGATGTGTAGATGCTCGCCTTGCGGTTGGGCAGGGGAATGTCGAGGGGTTCGCCCTCAGCTATGTAGCCGAGGACCGGGTAGCATTTCTACACTATGTACCAACACAGGACTCCCAGCTCGAAGAAGACATGATACTCCCACCGTTGGTCGTCGACTCAGTGTGCTCACATGGAATTGTGGTGGTGCAAGTGCAGTCTACGATCAGTTTCTGTTATGGCTATTCCGATCAAAAACTGAGATTGCTGTGTTGGTGGAAACGAAGTGGACATTTACTAGTACGTGGACTGATCAACATTTCCACTATATTCATTCTGGGACCGGGACCAAGGGAGGAAGTGGTGGAGTTCTTGTGATTGTATCCCGTCAGTTGGTTAGTTCACATGCGCTGCGATTTCACGAGGTCAATCCTGGTCATCTGTTAAGGGTTTCGTTCACTCCACACGGATGTTCCAACGCCTACAACATTGTTGGTATTTATCAACACGTGTGGAAGCCGGGCAACCTGTCTATACGACATACGGTGTGGACTCAACTCTCCGGGCTGTGCCACTCCATTCCTAAACGCAGCTGTATGATCATTGCTGGTGATTGCAACGCTACATGCCAGCCTGAAGGACGTTTGGTTGGGTGCGGTGTGCCTAATTCTTACGCCGCTGAGGATTCTACAGAGTTGCAAGATATCCTGCGCGCGCATGGACTTGTTGCATTGAACACGTTTGGAACTGCACCTGGCTATACTTTCAAGTTCGGACCACGTACATCACAGCTTGACTATATCTTTACTCGTGTTGCTCATGCTGATCGCGATGCCAAACGTGCGCATGCTGATTACGAGTTCCCGGTGGGTCGCCATATCTCGGATGATGCTGCATATCATTTTCCTGTGAAGACTTGTGTGGCCCGAACTTGGCAAACACATTCCCATCGGGAACCTCGGACCAACATCGATGTTGCTGCTCTCTCTCAGCAAGTTCAAAAGGGTGAACTAGAACATTTTGCTGCTCTCAAAAATGTGGTCGGTGCTTGGAGTCAAGAATGCGAGATACCATGTGACCCTCAAGCTTGTTTGCAGCAGTTAAATCACTCTATGCTGACCACTGCAGTGTCTTTGTATCCGGCACGGCGTTCGACCTCATCAGTTCCATGGCAAAATCAACTCCAAACAGGTCGTGCGGCTCGTATGTGGGAGCTTTTTCGTAGGATGCGTTCGTTCCGGGGGACAGAACGGGGCATCTTTCGGGCTTGGAGATGCTGGTGTCTGTTCAGTCAATTGCATCGTGAACATGGCAAATACTGCAAAATATTACGCAAACAACGCATCACTGATGCTCTCGAGGAGGCCGAACATGCTGCACAGCGACATGACACATGGACATTGTATCGCATTGTTCGTCGGTTAGCTCCTAAGACTCCTTCGAAAAAGTTTCAAATCAAGCCGAAAGGACAAATGCTGTCTCCACAGGAGGAACTGCAGGCTATGGTGAAGTACTACGAAGCCTTATACGACACTGCAAAAGCGCCTCAGGGTCAAGGCGAGCAGAGATTGTCCACCACTTTTCAGGTCAGTGAAGCTGAAATGCGGGCCTACCTTCAGCAGATACCCATGCGCAAGGCGGTGTCATCTGGTTCTGTGCCGGGTGTGGTTTATCGTATCTGCGAGCAGGAATTGGCCCCTGCTCTATGCAAGCTGCTTCGATATATGTGGAGTACTGAGCATCTCATCTTCCCACGCATATGGTGTATAGCCGAGCTCATCTTTCTCCCAAAGCCAGGCAAGAAAACCTCAGAGGTGAAAGACTGGCGCCCTATTGGACTTCAGGATGCGGTTGCCAAGTCCGTGATGCATCTTTTGGTGGATCGTCTCAAACCATATGTTCAGGACTGGGCGAGCTCTTTTCCGCTATATGCCTATATGCCTGGAAGATCAACTCGACAGGCGCTGCAAGTTGTTTTCTCACACTGTGATGCTGTTAGGCATCTTTGTCAGCAAGAAGCTGATACGATACATCGTCGTTTTGAAGGATGGCGGCCATCGGAACTATGTGGCGGACTACAGGTATGCTTAGATCTCAGTTCCGCTTTTGATCGAGTGCCGTGGCATCACATCCGGGATGCCTTTACACAAGCGCAGGTGCCCCCAGATTTGGCTGCCATTCTATTAGGCTGGCTCAGTTGCTCCGAATACCAAATACACAATGGTGCACATACCTCATGCCTACAGGTGGGACGCGGAGTAAAACAGGGATGCCGAGGATCGCCTACAATCTTTTTGGCGTTCATGACGCTTATATGTCAACGACTGAACGAAAAACTTGGCCCTCGATTCTGCCAGGAGCACTTGACACAATACGCGGATGACACGCATTCCGCGTGGACCTTTCACAGCTACGAGGAACTTCGCAAGTGTGTTTGGCAACTTTCTGTCATTATGGAAACCCTTGAGGAGTTCGGTATGTCCCTAAATGACGACAAGGCGCAAATTCTATTCACCGTGAGGGGTACTCTGAAGCAAAAGGCACGCAGCGTTTTCACCACCAAGGTTCGCAACAATCTGGTGTTTGTGATTGAGGGTGAGAAAGGCACTCGACATGTCCCTTTGGTGCGATCTACTGTGTATTTGGGAGCCAAGATTTCATACGACCAGTTCGGAGCGCAGACGATTGCACACAGGATGCAGAAGGCCAATGTTCGATTCTGGCAGTTGCAGAAGTTCTTTACGAGCAAACGAGGTCTTGGTATTCATCAAAGGATTCGGATGTGGATGGCTACCATTAGGCCGACGCTCATGTATGCAGTTGATTGTTGCTTGGTTGGTCCCACTCTCCAACGCAAATTACAGACTCTCATCATGAAGCATTTCAGAGCCATTTGTTCGTGTCCGTCACACATCTCTCACGTTAGCGACGCAGATCTGCTGGCTAAGTATCGTGTCGATGGTATATCTGACTGGCTGAAGGCTGCATGTGACCGTGATGTAAATATCAACGACACGATTGGCATTTCCACGGCTACACTCGCTGGATGGCATGCCAAAATGAGTGAGACCTTGAAGGCTTCCCAACACCGCCTCACGCACGTGGCCAAAGAGATTCAACCACATGCCTGTCCCGTGTGTGGTGTGTATTTTGACTCTCGCAAATCGGTGAAACTGCACATGCATCAGAGCCACAAGCCTCCTAAATCCAACGATGATTTGCAGCCTCCGAACACTGCTTCTGTTGAACCTTCGGATGGTGTGACTCCGACAGTTCCAAATGTCACAGTGACCACGTCAGGGCAGTCCAGTCGACTGTTGAGCGGTGCCCAGACTGCCATGGATGCTGCTGCTGATGCTGATGCTGATGTTGCAGATAGTGTACGACTGTCTACAGCACAGATTGTCCCGGCAAGTGAGTGTGTCGTGACTCCTTCTACACAATCTCCGGATCTGCCCATGGTTCCTGCGCAACAGGGCGGCGCTGGTATGATCTTTGATCGATCAGTGCACTCCCGAGATGGTCTTCCTACATGTTCTGGCTGTGGGGCTAAGTTCCGCAGGTGGGATATTCTTCGCAAGCACATCAACAAAGGCTGGTGTCCCGTCTTTGCCAAACATGATGCACCTGCTGTATCCGCACTTAGTGATGTGAAGGCGCTTGCAGTACAGGATCATGTCCCGATCACGCAGCGTTCTGAGGTGATCCAGGCTATTACTGATCGCGGGCTTGAGGGGTTGCGTCTTATACCCGGCCTATTCCAGGAGATGCAAAACAGGTGCGTCATTTGCCACACATGGATTGCTCATACCTTTATGATGAAGAATCACTATCGCAATACACATGGGGATCGATGGGATGAACTTAGCTCTTACTCCGATGAATTTCGGCGTCATCATGCACAGATTTTGTCACCGTGTCGCTATTGTGGTGTGGTTCGAGTCGGTGGGCAGGGTGCAGCTACTGCGCATTCCAAACAGTGTACGCCACTTTTTCAGTGTGCGGTCTTGTGTCATGACCATGGACGTGGATCGGGCGGGACAGCTCGAGGAGTTCTTCGGAGGACTGGCGAACTCGGACATTCCCATGCTAGGGGAGTCGATCAATCAAAAGCGCCAAGCAGATCGTCAGAGCCTACCCAACAAGGCACCAAGGACACCGGCAACGCCACAGCACAAGGGCAAAGGAAAAGGAAAAGATCAATCCAGAGGATCAAAACAAGGACAACAATCACAGATGGAGCTGCCGATCGAGCAGTTGATGGAGATTGTTCGATTATTGGTTCGCACATCGGTGCGGCACGAAGATGCTATTCAGACTCTCCGCCTCGACACAGGCCTGGTATGGTTTGTGAAAACAGGGGACGGGACTCCGGACACTACTTCGATCATTCCGTACTTGCAGGCCGTGGCTGCGAAATGGCATGGAAGGGAAAACACCGAGATGTCGGATCGACCACTTCGGGAGGTTATGTTCATGGCCATTCTGCAGAAGCTGTTGACAAAGCTGGACGAGGTCGCCAAGGATCAGGCTGTGGCGCTTCGGTGCCAGCAGGCGGGTTGGCTCACCACGGAGCAAAAGTGGGTTTATCAGAAGTGGTGCAAGGAAACTCGTACCCTGGTACAAGACAAGACCAAGGTCCCGGTACTGCATCAAACATTGGTTACATCGATCAGGAACATGCTTCGTATGGTGGACGAGGGCCCGGTGCTACATCGATTCTGCTCCACACGCAAGCTGGATCAGTACGAGACCGGAGTGGCAGTGTTTGTTCAGGACCTGTCGATTCGAGATCCCAACGGCACCCAGGTATTTCAGGGATTGTTGGACTACCAAGGCAATACGGCGTGGCAACTTATAGGAGCGCAGTACAGGAAGGAGAATTTGCAGCGAGCCCCGGCAGTTCAAGAACTCCTTCGCAAACTGGCAAACGTCTAATCCAGGCGATGCAGTTGTGCAATTCCTCCAACCACTGCTACATTAATTCCTGGTTCAGGTCGATGTATTGGACTACGGTGGCAGGCTCATCCGATCACACTGGCCCGCATCCTCAGGCTAATCTGCGTTCTTTACAACATGGCTTTATGGAAGCTTGCGCGGAGGTCGAAAGGGGACATCAGGTGCGACTTTTGGCTCAAAATGCTTGTCGCGATCTGTTGCGAGCTTGGGATTCGCCTGATGATCAACATGACGTTGTTGAGTTCGGAACCTATATTTTGACTCAGGTCGGGGCTATACACCTGTTGGGGTCATGGCAGGTCAGAACTCAGGAGGCCAATCGCATCGTTGTGCATGACACTGGACATGTGATGACGCTACACCCGACAAGGAACCGATCCTCCATCCATATGATGATCTCGCATTGGGAGGTGGCTACACATGCAACTGTCTGCGCTTTTCATCGGCCTCCAAATCTTATCCTGATGCAGGTTATGCGATTCCGGAATGATTCATCGGGCCGTCTGAGAAGGTTGCAAGTGGCTGTAAAACACATGATTGACAACTTCAACATTCCTGTTTTCTCTGATGTACATGGGTCGGACGTGCATTATGTACTTTACAAGCCAGTTGCAGTGATTTGTCATCGCGGTTGTTCTCCGGCGAGCGGCCATTACACCACCATGCTTATTGATGACTTTTGTATGTGGCACTGCGATGACAACAAAGCTCCGGAATGTATTGTGCACCCGTCATCGCAACATTACTCTGAAGTGTATGCTGTGCTGTGTATTCGAGCTGAGAGTTGAGTGGAGGTGCACTGTAGTTAGTTGTACCTACTTTCGAGTGTGATCAATCGCATCATGCTCACTAGGACCGGACCTTCCGAGGTAGCTGTTCCCTGGGCATGGGGGGTGGAATTGCCACCTTCGCATCTTTAAGGTGCCGGGCTGATGCCTGCCGTACGAGCCCTGTCGCAAGGCATTGACATGCTGCGTGCAAAGTGACAAAAGTAGCCGAGGACCTGACCAAATGAGGGTTTGACGCGGAGACCATTCTGTCTACGCTCCTCCATTTACATGGATCTTGAGTCCTCGCTTGCCCAAGTACGAGCGCTCGCTGGCCCGCTGGACGATTTCGCACAGGTAGCTCAGGACCGTCTTGCTCTCGGGTTCGTAGCGCACCAGGACCCTTTGGGGGCGGGCCCACCGCCGGCCCAGCAGCCGCAGGATCTCCTGGCCCTCCTCGTCCTCCAGCTCGTGCTGGTAAGCCAGCGGGATCTCAGCCTCTGGGCTGGAGAGCACCCACATGCCCTCGCGCTTCGTGAGCTGCATGTCCAGCTTCATCTCACATAAGACCGCCATAGACCTGGGAGTCGCTCGTGTTTCTACCTGCCGCCACGTCCCGAGCCATCCTGTGAACGCCCTGCCGCTCCGCCGGGGCATAGCGCAATTGCGGGATGCGGCGGTTGACCGCCTCCGTCATCCGGCCGAGCTCGTCGGCGTAGGTCTCGCCCTCCTGCCGCAACCGGCGGTTGGAGAGCCACTCGTTGAAGGCCTGCGCCTCGACGAGCTGCTGGTGCCGCCGGCGCAGCAGGGGATTGATGTTGTAGCTGGGGTACATCTTGTGGAACTGCCGAAGCATGAAGGGTTCGTTGCGCCTCTCGAGGGGCATCATCCTTTTACAGTTCGTGCGTGTTTCGTGCGAGCAGCTCCATGTACCGGTCCTGGCGGGCCATGTACCTTAGGGCCCGCTCTTGCGCAGGCGTCATCCTGACGGGCTCTACGGGGGGCTCGGGGGCGGGAGGGGCGGGAGCCGGACTCGGAGCCTTCGGAGGCTGCGCGGGCTCGGGAGCCGGTGCTGGGACGGCCTCTTCGGCGGGCACCGTCTTCGGGGCTTTTGGCTTGTTCTTCGAACCTGGAGGTCTGCCTCTCCGCTTGGGGGCCGGGGGCTCCGCGGGCTTCGGGGGCTCCGGCGGGGGCACGGCGGCTGGAGCCGGCTCAGGCTCTGCCGCAGGCTCTGCCACAGGCTCTGCCACAGGCTCTGCCACAGGTGCGGGCTCGTCCACGGGTTCATTCTCAGCCATTTATCTAATTACAGAAAATCATTGGTCATACTCGAGGAACACGCAAAAAGAAACGCTGGTCCCGCGGGTATTCACCACGTACATTTCCGTCCACATCGGTGAGCTTAAAGCGCAGTGTGCGCAGGGTAATGGGCCCGTGCAATTTGACGAAATGCCCTTCATCCGTTCTCGTTTGCATGACAAAGCCGAGCCCCGCATTGATGATGCACTTGCAAATGATATCGTTGCCCAGAGGCCCCTTGATATCCGCGGCGGTGGCCAAGGTGGAACAGCGCAAGAAGAGCTCTGAAAAAGGATTCATGGTCACAAATCCAAACACTTGCAGCGCTCCGTCGATGAAGCTCGGGCCCAGAAGGTGGTTAATCGAGAGCGGTCGACTGGGCGTGGCGCCGGCGGGGTAAGAACCGCTGCCGGGGAAGAGCGAGCGGATCTCCTGGTCGTTCAAGATGCGGCGGTTGCCGTCGTAGGCCACGTCAATCTCGTTGGTTGACGCATCATAACTCGCGGTCCCGTAGTTGCTGCTGATCCAGGCGGCCAGGCGACTTCCCGTGTAGGCCCCGATGGGGAGCACCGCCCAGTTGAGGCTCTGCAGCGCTTGATCGATCCAGTACAAGTACTGTCCCCGATCCGTGGAGAGGAAGGCATCCGCTACGCGGAGCTTGAGCACGGAGAGCTTGGCCCCCGTTTGCAGGTGGAGGGTCTCCCCGATGTCAAATTCGAAGCTGGAGTCGTCCCCTGCTGTGCGTTTGCGACTGTCTATGTAGATAGTCGTGCTCATCCTTTTCTTACGACGCCAGAAGCTCCGGCCCGTTGACTTGTCGGAGGCCGTGCTATCCGAGACCTGCCGGACCCGCTCCGGGTAGGGCAGGCGCCGCGGGTCCACGACGCCCTGCGTGCTGGTGCAGCATTGCACGTGATGGCACTCACTGTCGCAGATCGGGCCGTTGCCCAGCAGCTTGCCCACCACTTGCGAGGAATTTGCGATCGAAGCGCACCCAAAACATGTCCTCTTTGGGGGCTCGCATGTTGACGTACCAGAAGCTGTATTTCTCCCTGGTGGCTTCCTGATACATGCCATACAAAACGTCTTTTGGGAGCATGGCGCTCAGCTCCTCCACTAGCGCATCCAATTCCAGCTGGTTGCGCAAGCGGAAGACGCAATAGAACATGGTGTTCACGCGCACGGCGCTGCTCATGAGTCGGAGTTTCTGGGTACTCACCCAGGTATTTATGCAGTAGTGCCGGCCTCTAATGAACAGAGTGTCCAGGATGCCGTCGCCGGTTTTTCGGTGCACGTGCGGCGAGTCCGCTAGATCATCGAGACACACAAGTACCTGATACAGTTTTTTCATCCCCAGCTGCTTGGACTGCTGCGTGATCTTCTTCTGTTGGGCCAGGATTTGCCGCAAAGCGTCCTCATTCCAGTCGTCCCACCAGCACTGCTCGCGGTCCGTGTTGACCCCCAGGTCCTTCCGAATGTACTCCTTCACGGGCTCCCACTGGGGGTCCATGTCAATGCTCGGGCTCAGGATGTACACGCGCTCGAAGCAGCCCCTGTACTGCTCCAGGATCATGCTCACGAGGAGAACGGTCTTCCCGGATGCGGACGGTGCGCATACTATGCCATTGGAGGGCGTCCTGCAGACCGCCTGGTCTCGCGGCTGCTTGACGTCGTAGCTTGCGCTCGGAAAGAGCTTCACCTTTCCCATTTAACCAAAGCGCCCTATAGCATTCGTAGCACATTTACGTGATGTTCCCCTCGTGCCACGGGCCCCGCAGCCGCATGGGTCCGTGAGGCGGTGCGCCGGGGGCGGACATGAGCCACAGGGCCACGATGACGCCGGCCAGGGCCAGTCCGGCGCAGAGGCACTCGCTGGGCTCCAGGCCCACGCGTTCAAAGATTCGCATCTTTGTTCTGGCGTAAGGAAAAACCGGGATGAGCTCAGACCAGCGAACCTTGCCGACCATGGCGATCGCGCTCGGGGAGCTTCTGACCAACACCAAGGGCGGCAAGAGCTTGCCCTTGCGGCGCGAGGGCAGCAGCGAGCCCGTCGTGTGGCAGTCCGCCGAAGTGCAGAAGATCATCTGGCAGCCCTCGGCCTTTAACGACGCCGACGCCAAGCGCGTGCCCATCTGCCTCGAACCTGAGGAGACCGCCGGGCGGGAGCTGGCGGAGATCGAGAAGCAGGTGGTGGAGCTGCTGTCCAAGCAGTCCTTCTCGGACACCAAGATTTTCGGCAAGTCCCTGGTGCCCCACGAGGTGGAGGCCCGCATGCAGAGCTGCCTGCGGACCAGCGCCCGCGGGAACAGCTTCATCAAGTTCAAATTGAACTGGGACCGCGTGCGCGTCTGGGACCCCAGCGGCCAGCCGCTGCACGAGTTCGGGGACCTGGCCGGCCGGAGCTGCAAGGTGAAGGTCGAGCTGCGCCAGTGCTGGCTCATGCCCCCCAGCTGGGGCATCCTCATGGAGGTCACCGATTTGATGCTCATGGAGGCGGCGCCGCCCCAGATCCAGTGTCCGTTCTGACGTAAGGCTTGAGCTCCTCCGGGAAGCCTGGGTCTTCGCAAACCTGCGGGAGCGGCGAGTCCGGTTGGGCCTGGTCGTAGCACAGATACACGACCTCGAAGTCCTGGCGCGGCGGCTCGCGGACGGCGCGCAGGAGCCGGGCATGTCGCTCGCTGCCCGCCCACGCCGAAGCAATCGGGATTGAACCGGACGAAGCGCAGGGGCTGCTTCGAGTGCCGGGCCCGGACCTTGAGCATGCGCTCCGCCTCCTCCGCCTGCTCGCGAAGACAGTGGGCGCCCTCGTCGACCTCCAAGGCGCAGAGGCCCCAGTCCATGCGGAGCAGGAAATCCAGGCGCGCCAGGCCGGCGCTGTCGAAGTCCACGCGCACCTCGCGCTCGAAAGCCAGGCCCTCCTCCTCGAGCAGGCGGGCCACGCGCTCCTCCCTTGAGGACCGGTGCACGAAGCCCTTGCGGGCGTGGATGGCCTGGTGCTTCTTCAGGTCGGCGGCCTTGTGGAAGCGCCGGTCGCACTCGGTGCAGGCGTGCGGGCGCACGTCCTGGTGCGCGATGCGCACGTGCTCGTCGAGCGCCTGCTTGTAGCCGAAGGCCTTCGGGCACTGCGGGCACTGGAACGGCTTCTCGCCAAGGTGCACCGCCTTGAGGTGGGCCCGCATGACGCTGGCGCGCGAGAAGACCTTGGCGCACTGAGGGCACGTCTTGCCGGTCATGGCTGCGAATTGTTGGAGGGAATCGAATCCTCTGCCTTTGACCCTATAGGGCGCAGCCCCGCCCGGTGCCTCTGGGCCCTCCCAGGGGCCGGTGGCGGTTTGAACGCGCTACACCTCCGCCTCCTCCTCTTCCGACTCCGAGTTCATGTGCTGATCGACGAGGCACTCGGCGTACTCGCAAGCTCCCGCCAGCTCGGCGGGCGGCTCCCGTCCCTGGGCCACGATGGCAGCGACGTTGAACACGCGGTCCACGTACTCTTGAGATTCTCCAGCCCAGTGGATGGGTCCGAGGAACCACGAGTGCAGTCGGATGGGCAGCTCCAACTCCGCGCTCAGGCGGAGCACGTCACGCATGTCGACGGACCTGTGGAGTTCACAGAGCCGCCCGGCGCGCTGCAGCTGCACGCGCACGAGCATGCGCTGTTCGGGGGGCACGACGCCAGCCAGCAGGCACTGGCGCACGTCTTTCGCCCACCACCTGTAGGCGGCGCAGTCGTGCCACTTGCCCAGCTCCCACTTGCGCAGGGGCTGCGGCTGCTCGACGAATTGGGTGTGCAGCGGAAAGGTCTCCGAGAAGAGCCACTCCAGGGCGATGCGCCCCACGAGTTCCATGTCGATGGCCATAATGCCGAACCGCAAAGCTTGGGAAGTGTTGGATGCCTTTGACCCTATAGGGCGCAGCCCCGCCCGGTGCCTCTGGGCCCTCCCAGGGGCCGGTGGCGGTTTGAACGCGCCTAGAGCACGGACAGCAGCTCGGCGCTGGTGGCCCTCGAGGCGCCCACGTACAGGTGGCGCAGCTCGAAGTGCGGGCTGGCGGTGTCGCACAGATGGACCCGCCCTCGCAATGTCAGCCCCTGGCAGCTGACGTAGGTGATGGCGTGGCACAGCCGCGTGTGGCGCAGGAGCTCCGCGTGGGCGAAGCGCTCACCCGTGTTCAGCTTGACGTCGTCGGGGCCCGCTTCGGCGACGGAGACGAAGCACCCTTTGGCCACCTTGCCCCCGGCGCCCACCAGCCTCAGGCCCGGCCAGACTCGCATCGTTTGCGGAGCATTAGTGCCGGCCGCGGCCCGGCCCGCGTAGGTGATTATGACCGCATCCTCCGGGGCCAGCCTCCGGTTGTGCTGCTCGTTGAGGCGCATCCGGTTGGCGTGGCTGATCACCAGGCAGGTGTCCGGCTGCCCCCTCCTGGGGAAACGCTCCCGGGCCAGCTGCAGCGCCTCGCGCAGCGGCGGCTCCTCCGCCTCGTCCACCCGTAGGTACCGCAGGAAGCCGAAGATGGCGTCGTCGCTCCGGTGGTTCTCCGAGAGCTCGTGGCCCGAAGGCGTCCAGCACCGCCGGCAGCTGCCGGAAATCGCCTAGGAGCAGGAACTTCACCTTGGGGTTCAGGGAGAGCTCCGCGACGTCGGCCCACAAACTGGAGTCCAGCTGGGTGACCTCCTCGACGACCAGGCGGTCCAGCTGGCAGCTACCGTTCCGGATGGACCTGCGCACGAAGCGGTCCGCCGTCTGCGCCCCGGCGCCCAGGTTCTGCACGGAGCAGTGGGTCTTGGACACGAGCTTGACCACCTCCCCCAGCTCGCAGAGCTGCGCCACGATTTGGCGCGCCAGGTGCGTCTTCCCGGTGCCTGGCATGCCCGACAAGAGCAGGCTCTTCCCGTTGAGGCAGTGCAGGAGGGGGTCCTCCACGCGGTGCACTCCGGCGCGAAGGTCAGGCGGGCCGCCTCCATGCGTCCCGGTACTCGCCCTCCAGGCGCTTGCACTCTTCGAAGCGGTACACTTGGGTGCCGTCGGGGTGCTGCAGGGCCGTGAGCTCCCGCACCGCCGGCAGGAACTTCTTGGGCAGGTCCTGGAAGACCAGGCAGTCCGTCTTGAGCGCGACGATGTAGCGCGGCGGCACTTGCTGGAGGTGGCGGCGGATCTTCGCGACGGCCACGTGCTCCTGAGCCATGACGATCGTGGAGGGGACGCAACGTGTAGTTGCTGTAGAGCTCCGTCGCGTAGATGTGGTCCCAGTGCACCTTGCCGGCGGCGTCCGTGAAGGTCTGGCGCCACTGGCAGCCCTGGCCGTCCAGCTCGTTGGTTCGAGGTGCGCATGGAGTAGACCAGCTCCTGGTTGCGGGAGCTTGGCCATGTGCTCCTCGCCGTCCGGCCAGGCGTCCTCCATGGTTTGCAGCGCCTGCGCCAGGCAGCGGGGCTCCATGTGCGCCGTGGCGTCCAGGGACCACTTGAAGTCGGCCCAGGTCGCCAGCCCCGTGTCGAGCAGGTACGCCGCCGCGGGCTTGCTATACCAGCCCCGGCCCAGGTAGGGGAGCCTCCGGAGCAGGGCCTGCCGGTCGTCTCGAAACAGGTCCACGTAGGTGAGATCCGCCAAGTGCCCGTCCCTTGCGTGCTCTATGGAATCCAGAGGGCTGAAGACCGGCAAAGGGAAGGTGGCGTTCGCCTTGCGGCAGCGCACGACGTCCACGCAGTGGCAGATCCGCTCGGGGTCGCACTTCGCCAGCTTGCAGACCAGCGCCGGCGGGCGCGGGCTCTGCACGTAGGCTTCGTGCACGCCGCGGCATACGCGGCTTTCGAGGCACGCGGCGCGGGAGGACTCAGGCACAGGGCCTGCAGGAGTTGGGGCTGGCCCTCCAGGGCCTGGTGCACGGGGACGACGTGGTCGAGCTCGCAGCAGCCCAGCTCGATGGGGGCGGAGCAGAGCTTGCACAGGTAGTTCTGCTCCTCCAGGATCCGGTCCCGGCTGGTGCGTGGGTCCAGGCGTTTGGCCTTTAGGAGGTGCTGGAAGGCCTCCGTCGCGGCGCCGGCCATGCGCTGCCCGCGGTACGGCAGGCCCAGCTTCTGCATCCAGGACTGGAGGACCTCGGCGTCCTCGGGGTACTGCGTGACGACGCAGTCGGGGCTGTCCTTGACGCGCAGGCGCAGGGCCCGCCAGTCGCACAAGGAGCGCATGGTGACCTTGGGCTGGTGCCCCTGGGCCAGGAGCGCGGCGCGGACGCTTCGGAGGTCCTCGGCCCAGAAGTGGCCCGACTGGATGCGGCCGGCCCAGGGGCGCCACTCGGAGAAGGGCGGCACCGTGGACTCCTTCCGAGTGCCGCGGTAGAGGCCCTCGTTGCCTGGTGCGTCGTCGCAGTGGGAGACCGCCCGGGCCGACTTGTAGAAGTAGGCGTGGGCCTGGTAGCACGTGAAGGCCACGGCCTTGTTCTCCTTGACGGGGGGCTGGTAGGCGTCCAGGAGCTCGCCGCGGCAGCTCACAAAAAACATGGGAGCGCCGCGCCAGGCGCAGAACTCCCGGATCTCCAGGGCGGTGATGCCCCGCTGCTCCCAGCCCTTGTCGCAGATGGCGTCGAAGTCGGAGAGGACCTCGGCCAGGGGGAGCTGCAAGAGCTCGGCCAGCTGCCTGGCCACGCAGAGCTTGTCGTTCCGGGTTCGCTGAGCCCGCTGGACTGCCGGGAGAGCGACCCATTGACCACGGTGATGGGGAGGAAGTCGTCGCGCTGGTAGGGCCGGCCGGCGTTGCGGCCCCTTTGACGGGTGCCGGTGATGCGGACGGGGACGTGGGCGAGCCAGTCCGTGTATTTGTCGCGGAAGAAGCTGGGTTGTTGTGCCGTGTTCGCTTGTTGCATATATTGGTGACATATACATACGTTTGTGTGGCATATATATAGGGGGTTGTTTTGGCCGGGTGGCTGGTTTGTGTTTCCTTTTTGGCACAGTTCGTATATCTGCCGAATGGCTGGTTTGGTTTCTGTTTTCATTTTGGCTCGGTTTGGCTCGGGAACGAGTTCACACAGCATGTGCATGTGTACATGTATCAAGTCCCGTTGCTGCTGCAGGGCTTAGCTCGCAGTAGTTGCAGCCGCAGGGCAATAGCTCGCAGCTGACAGAACCAGCATGGTGGTGTCACCCACGGACCGTGTCATGATCGAGGGATTCCTCAAGGCGGCCGAGGCCGGCAAGCTTGTCCAGTCGATGGACTCGTTGCACCAATTCCTGGTGCAACAGGGCCTAGCATGGAAGCAGGTCATCCACTGCCAGCACATTGGTGTCCATGAGCAGAACAGGGACGGCCTGGGATGCAGTTGCTCCCACGTGCACGAACTGTTGACGAGTAAAGCAACGATTGGCTTCTCCCAGCAGGAGGTGAAAGGCATCTGTGTGGAGGTACCATCGGGAGCAGAAGGCGACAGCATCAGAGACTTCAACGAGAAGCTGATCGGCGGGTCGAGTGGAAAGCTCGCCCCACTCACTGGCATACGCTATGCCAGTATTGTTGGCAGCCACGCCAACCAGGCATCGAGGTGCTTCTGGTTCAAGATCACCCATGAAGACAATCGTTTGACTAACGACGGAGTACTGTCGTTAGAGAGGCTGCAGTCCCATGATGCGGCTTGGGCCCGGAGCATCAGGGAAGGGCACGAGTGGCTGGTCATCAGCTACGAGATCGCCCAGCTCTTTCCTCAGTATTGCTTGTTAGCGCAAGCTTCGGGGAATGCCTCAGGGCAGATTGCATCGGTTGAACACGAGATGCAGCTGGCTAAGAGGATCAATGCGAGCATCGCAGCTTTCCTTCAGAGGAACCCGGGCAAGGCTGTCACGTACCAGGATGTCTCGGCTGAGATCCTTCGGAGCCGCTCGCCGCATGCGGCTGCTCTACCCTCCATCTTCGGTTTCGTCATGAAGTGCGGTGGCGGCACAGGCGAGACGAGCTTTCTGTCGAAGACAGAGCGGTATGTTCGAGCTTCGGGGTTTCCGAATCGAGCTCTCGGCGGCGACCTGTGGCATGGCCTTTCGCAGGACTGCAAGGGCAGCGATCAGCATGTAGCATGGAGACACATGTGCATCAAGTTGGGCCTGAGCGGCCCCGAAAAGGCCATCAGCTTGACAGACATCAAGCGATCACTCTCAGCAAAGGAGGTTCTCCCCAATGTGAAGAAAGCCGAAGCCGTGCTTTTCGAGGTGCAGCGCCTGTTGCATGGCTTCGACAACGTGGAGGCGGTGATAGGGGACCTCGAGGTTGACATGGCCGCCGTTGTGCTGCAGAAGAAGAAAATTGCCAAGCACGACAGCATTGAGGATGCTGCCGGGACGTGCCTTGGAAAGTTCGGTGTCTCGTCTCCCTGGGCGAGCAGCAGTTCCACGAAGACTTCGGAATCCTCAGCCCCAGCCACTCGTGGCTCGTGCCTCGATCTGTGTATGCCTGGTTGTATACATATATACATATAAATACATCTTGATGCTTATATGGGGCTTGTATAGGGTATAGGGTTCACGTTGGAGTATATGTGGGGTCTGTGTACTTGGGCATCGCCCTTGTGAGGACTCTTCGTATCTTCAACGAGGGTTGCGGATTTGGGGTCGGGTCCAGGTATGCATGCTCATGAGGTATAGGTTTTCAGGGATTCATGTGGTGTGCAAGATGGGTCCATTCAGCCGCGAGGTGTAGGTTCCCGGTTTTCATGTTGTCTTATGCAGTATATATATATATATATGTTAGTTTGGGGTTTGGTCATGCAGTCAACGTGTCTTTCTAGGAGTTTGCGGGTCTACGACGACACAGGGAAGCTTGTGTCGAACTCGCGAGTCGTGGACCTGGGATTTCAGCCTGGGAAGGAAGTGATCCGACGAGCCGACGACATGAAGGCCACCATCATCGAGATCTCCGCCGACAAGGTCCGTTTGAAGCTGCAAGATGGCAAGGAATACGAGGCATCCTCAGAGGCTTTCGTGGAGAACAAGTGGAAGATGTATGTGCCCAAGATAGAGCCCGTGTTGTTCAAGGGATGGAGCAAGTTTTCCCCTTTGAGAAGTGAGGAGTTCAGCATTGCAGTGATCAAGGGCCTGGTTTTCAGGTCCATGTACGAGCAGTACGAGACGTTGCAAGTCGATGACCTTGATGTCTTCCTCAAGCCGGGCAAGAATGTGCAGGTGAAGAAGGGCTACAACATCAACATCTTGAAGCTCCCCATCGCAACGGCCAAAGTTCATGTTGGTGATACGGTGCCCGCCGGAGCAGTGCAGTTGGCTGCTTTGGCTGCAGGACCAAGCAACAAAACGACCCACCTCATGTCCATGCAGGCTTACTTTCAAGGTCCCAAGACCGAGTCCTCGCCGGGCTTCATCAATCCAGTATGGGTGATGAAGAGCACATCGGATCGCGCTGAGGCCAACATGGAGCTGCATTGGGCGAGCAAAGCCTCTAGCAACCAGAAGCTGACGTGCAAATCCACAACGATGATCCTCCCGATAGTCCGCAATTTTGTCAAGCTCGATGCAGGCGACAGCTTGGTGCTATGGAGGCCCGACATGGCCAAGAACGAAGAGATCGAGGTTCTGCAGCCGGTGAGCAAGAAGGCCCGAAAGTAAGTGGTCCATCCAGGGCAATTTTGAATCGTGCGCCAAAAGGCCCCTTCATCCCATTGCTGAAGGCTCCTCTAATCCACTCGTTTGGCAGAAGGCCCCTATGTAATCCCGTGCAGCCATGCAGCTCCTGCATCGGCGAGAGTCTCGTGCTGCATCGGCCAGACCTGGCTGAGACAGTCGAGACCCTCGTGCTCAAGAAACAGAGGACCAGCTGAGGTCAAGGTGGTCTTTCCAGAGTCGTCACGTGGTGAGGTTTGTTGAACCTCCGTTTTGCACGGATGGCTGATGTAGCACATGTACTTCCATTTTCGATGCCGAGAGCTCTCCATGTGTGTGGGTTAAGATAGGGGTTTATGTGCCAGGGTTAAGATAGGGATTTATCTATAGGGTTTATGTACGGGTATGTATGCATGAGAGAGACACAAATCAATGGGGTTTACATAGCTTTCAAGATGTCAGATGATCTCTGGAGATTCGTCATGTGGCGAGGCATCACCTCCATTTCGCATGCACCGCTTTTGCCAGGTTTCAGCCTGGGCAGTGCAAAGCATGAGATTGCAGCCGTGCCAAAACATGTTCGGTATACATCATGGCATGGAACCCTCGGGTGTGTCTGCCTGCGTGACTGTGCATGCAGGGAACTCCATGGATGTGTGCAGTTGAAGACTCACGGCTCTAGTTGAACACTTTGTTCATTCTGTCAGCAGGGCTACAGCTCGCTGACAGGAACAGCAGGGCCTGGCTCGCTGTTCGGAGTTTTGAAGCAATGTCGGATGAGTCGCAGCATCAGCCTGAGCAGGAGGACGAGAATCAGGAGGAAGTGCCCATCAGGATTTTCACGGCCATCACCATCGAGGGGGCAGGCCTCAAAAAGGCGACGTGGCAACCCGCGGTCCAAGTAGTGTCTGGATGCAACTACATCAAATTAAACAAATGGGATCGCGACCTCACCCTGTTTGTGACAGGCAAAGGGTTGCGGCTGCATAGTGGCAAAGAACACAACATCAATAGGCAATGGTTCTCTACCGTGGCCGAGCTTCGCAAAGAAGCCTGCCAAGAATCACTCAAACGGGTGATCAAAGAGGCCGCCGAGGCGGAAGGAACACCAATCCCGCAGAAGATTCGGCCAGCCACACAGCAGGACGAGTACCTTGCTGGTCGCACCGTGCAGGTGCTGGCCCCTGCTGTGCAGAATGCTGACGGTGATGAGGTACATGCAGAACATCAGATGACGATGCTTTGGGGCATCAAGGGCGAGCAGCTCTGGGTTGAACTCACGACAGAAAACTTGAATTATGTTCGCTTGGCTATCTTGCACTCGTCTGCAGCCGCCCCGGCGCCTCCGAAGCGAGCTCGAGGGAAAGCTGCAGCGGGCAGTCCGAAGAGGAGGAAGAGAGGCCGCAAACCACAGAAGCCACTCTGCGACGAAGATCACGAAGGCGAGCCCGACCAGGAAGCCGTCCCGCTAGCCGCCGAGAACATGTGATCCCGCGAGTTTGTCAGTGCATCAGTTTTCCGAGGTGGTTGCAGCTCAGCCTTTGTGTGTGGCCGTGCAAAACATTCGTGTAGGCATTTCGCGAGTGCTTTCACAAAGTAGCAATGTCGAGCTTTCTTTCGGATGGGATTCTCATTTCATCTTCGCTATCTACAGGCATGTGCACTCAGACATGTCCAATGATGCTTTCCTGACTTGAGTTGCTGTGCACCTCGCTATCACGTCGTACTTTGGGCCAAAGGTTTTTGCAGGTGAAGTATTTATTTATTTATAGTAGACAGCTAGTGATTTTATTTCCTTCGAGTTTGTTTCTTATACATAAGAATTCGCGAAACCTACATCAAGCTTTTAAACCGGTGCTCTATATATATATGTATATATATATATATGTATGTATATACTTATATTTATATTTTGTTTTCATTTTCGCGACTTCGCGATGTGTCTAGTGTAGCCTTATATACCAAAGTATGTTTCCGGTTTTGTTTGCTTGCCTCTGTGCCTTATATAGGTGTTGCTGTAGCTAAGACCTCGGTCTCCTTCACTAGGAGGCGGAGGGGCTCCAACAAGCAGGCAAGCATGTTCCATGCAGTTTGCGATGAGTTTTTCAGTTGTGCAGCCAGACATGTCCCATGCAGTGTGATGATTTGTGCAGGCAGACATGTGGCATGTCCCATTGTCCCATGCTTTCCTGATGTGAGCTGCTGGCACTGCCTTCTCATGTCGCAGTTTGGGCCAAAAGGTGTTTTGCTTGAAGTTTTCCTGATTCGCATGCCATGACGAAGCGGCTGAAGCGGCCGTGGGGCGAGATGGATGTGAAGCAGGAGGAGCCTGATCCGGGCGACTTCGCTGATGGTGCTTTCGGCCCGGACGAGTTCGCGGAGGATGATGGTGGCTGGGATGCTGCCAAGTGGCAGTGGGGTGATGAGGAGGAGGCGGATGACCAAGGTTTCGGTGCGCAGGACTGCACATGGGCCGAGAAGGAGGAGACTTTCGACTGGCCGGACGAGACGAAGCAAGGATGGAAGAGCCATGGCGGTTGGCACCACGGTGGCTGGCCGAAGACAGAGTATGCCAGCTCGCACAGCAGTGCATCCAGCAGCCGCGGCAAGTATGTGGATGGCGGCTTCGTCGACTCCCACGGTAGATACTGGGAGATTCTCGGCATGCTTGTCGGAACCCTTTTCATATCTAGAGCCGGGAAAACAGTTGCTAAATCAATCAACACTATAGTTATGTAAATTTACATGACCACTTCCTACAACTTCTATGGATCACCCGACAACCCTCTGTGCATCCAATAAGCCACTATATCTCGCTAAATGGTAGTAACGGCATAAAGCAACACCCATACCCATAAACGTCCTCAACGAAGTTGTTTCGTGCATCAGCACCATTGCATCCAGGAAGGGCGGTGGCCGTCATCGTGACCGGGTCCGAGCAGGCAAAAAGATACAACATGCTCGTCGCAACCAAGAGGAGAAGGAAGAACGGAAGCAGTACCAGAACCAGGCCAGTTCAACCAAAACAAGCACAAGCTAATACAAACCCAGGATTGTTTAGACTCTCCTTCTCTTGTCCGTTCTGTCTGTTTGTAATCTACTAGGTTATACATATACATATACTATGGAGTCTTTCTTGAAATGGGCTGTTGCCTGTGCACAAACAACCCTGGGTTCGCCCTTAAAGGGTTTCAAGGTTATGTTTTTTTGGGGGTTTGTGGGTGTGTCGGGGGTATACACCTCTAGGTCTCTAACATACCTCCCCCCATCCAGATGACTGCGGCGCTGGGGACGATGGGCCGCCTCGTGACCATGCTGGAGAGGAAGATGTAGGAGGTTGCACTTGCACGGTGGCCGCTGCATTGTGGTATAGTTGTACATATACACACACACACACATATATACACATATATATATATATATATGTACTTACATAACTCTAAGCCCTATATACAGCCTACAAGTCCTAAAACCCTGAATCCTAAACCCCATATAAAAGGGCCCCATGTACATACATACATGCATGCATTCAGGCATACATACGTACCTACATATTATATATATATATATATATATATATATACATACATACATATATATATATATAATATGGATATAAATATGTATATATATATATATATATATATATATATATGTATATCTATATATATATATATATGTACATAGATAAACATACATAGATACACACACATACATATCTTCATACCTACATACATACATACATACATACCGGGGCACGATATAGGCCGTGAGCACATGAAGGCGGCCATCCGAGCATGGGCTGCCACTGGAGGAAATTGGGGATCCTCGAGCACCTGCAGGGCCTCTATGTATAGGGTGTATATATATATATACTCATATTTTTGTATATAGGGAGGTTGTTGGGTGTTTCTGTGGAGGACGTGTGTGTATAGTGAGGGTTGCAACTCTACACATAATTCCTTGTGCACTTTGGGCCCTTGGTGTTCGGTACGGGTCTCCCGTGGACCTTGAACAGTGGCCGGCATGCCATGCATCATGATGTATATAGATTCTACGAACCGTAGCTTTAAATTGATGTCGTTGCATATGGGTTTTGGGCTTAGGGCTTACACAGGGTTGATGGGGTTTAGGGTCTGGGTTATATAGGGTCGTATGTTAGCTCGATCATGATGCATGGATATGCGGCCGGACTTTGAAGGCTCGCAACGGCTGGCCCTTGGCATGCTCAGACATGTGCTCGTTACATCGAAGGTCACATATAGAAGTGTCAGGTGCATGCAGTCTGAGGTCAAAGGCCTGCCTGACAGGTCAGGCAGTCCCTTAATTGAGCTGCTGTGTGCAAAGGGCCTGGACGGATCTGAGGGCCATACTTATGGGATAAGGTTTCCAGGTCGGAGGTGCAGGTCCAAGGGGCCCTATGCAAAGCTCGTGGTTGTGCGGTGGCAAAGAATCCAAAGGTCGGGGCCTTATATAGACCCACTACCTCCATATATAAACCCTACTCCCTATAAAGTCCTCTTTATAATCCCTATAAGTATATAAGCCCGTATATACCCCCTATATAGGGCCCCATATAGAGGAAAAGCCGAAACCCTATACATCCCATATACATTGAAACCGACACATCATGAACCTGGCCGAAAGCCTAGACCTGAAGCTTTGTCCCGTGCATCTCTATAGGGACTTATGAACGACCATGAGAGTCGGTGCATGGCGGCTGCAGCCCGGTTTAATCCTATGGGGTTGTAAACAGACAGATATATAGGTAGGTATAAGTAGGTGTGTGTGTGTTACATACATATATATATATATATATTTATTTATATTTTTTGCCTGTATGTATGTACATATATATATATATATGTATATATACATATATATATATATATGTATATAGGTTATATTAGGTTAGATTACATGATATGAAATTAGATTAGATTCAACTACATTCATTTAGATTAGATTATATTAGAATAAGTTATATTAGGTTACAGTAGGCCATTATGTTAGGTTAGATTAGATTAGGTTGAATTAGATTAGACTTACGGTACATTCTATTAGATTAGATTAAATATGATCAGAATAGATTAGATGAGGTTAGATTGGATTAAAGTACCTTATATTAGACTAGATTAGGTTAGGTTACATTAGATAACATTAGTTCGGATTGGGTTACACATGTCATGAAATTAGATTAGATTCAATTACATTAATTTAGATTAGATTAGATTATATTAGATTAGGTTATACTAGGGTACAGTAGGCCATTAGGTTATAGGTTAGATTAGATTACGTTGAATTAGATGAGACTTACGTTACATTCGATTAGATTAGATTAAATTTGGTTAGAATAGATTAGATGAGGTAGATTGGATTAAACTACCTTGTATTAGACTAGGTCAGGTTAGGTTAGGTTACATTAGATAACATTAGTTCCTGCTGGGCTATACGAAGGAGCTGCTTTAGCAAACATGGTTTCACTTCAGCATGCAGGCCTTGTGCAGCCGAAGCTGGTGCAGCGGTATCTCCCTGTAGTCCTATATATGTGGATCGTGCAATACATCGGAAAGTCGTGGGGCTTGAAATTGGTTGTGGGTATATCAAATGCAAATAGAGTATATAAGGGTTACACGTAGCTGCATCGGCCGAGGGTGGCCTTGCAACCTCCCCGGAGCTTGTGGGCTCTGCGAGAAACATCAGAGGGTATCGGCAGTGCTTTCACATGTGTTATTGCACCTCCGTGCAGAGGCCGCCGTCCCCCCTCCTCCCCTGAACAGTTTCCCCAACTTTTCCTTCACAGTGGAAACGATATCAGGAACAAATCATAGGGAGGGGTGCCCCAAAACCACAACGGGGCAACCGAATGTTGGTTGCTAGGTGTAGAGTTGAGGTACATGGGTACAATATAAGTACCTATCCATCTATCTATGCATATATATATATATGTAGTTAGGTATATAGCTACGTGGGAATATATAATCTCATGGTCAAATGATAGACACGGATACAGATGTAAATATGGATATAGGTGTAGATACAGATATAGATATCGGTCTAGGTATATATGAAGTCCCTTCCGTATCTAGGTGCATACAGATGTAGTTCTCGGTCTGGGCGCTGTTCTGGGTTCTCACATATGTGAAAGCAGAGCTATAGGTATTTTTTTACTAGAAGACACTAATAAGTAGATCTAGTTTGACACTTTAGATAGCTGGGTTGGCCTGAGCCACGGGTCTCTGCACTCGAGGGATGGATGGGTTCAGCTGCCGGCTTGCTGTATATAGTTCCCCTATAGGCCATTGAAAAGCGGCTGGTGTTTCCCCTAAGAATTTGTCCTAGGTAGAGTTAGGACCTCTAACGCTTAAGTCCAGGTGGGGTATGTGTCCTGGGGGTTTCAGCCGAGGGTGCTCTGAACACCGGAGGATCTGTGGGTTTCGGAAGTGTTGTGTTGCAGTCCATGTGAACCTTCTTCGGGCCTCCGTGCCCTGGCCCCCCCCCGCCGTCCCGACAACAAGTTTCGGATTTTTTACGTCCGGGTGAACATCAAAAAAACAAGAAATCATAGGCAGGGGTAGCACAAAAGCACCACCACTAAAACGAATGTTTGCTCAGTAGTTGGGCTTAGCGTCCTGCCTGCACAAAAAAACATGGAAAAAAATCGGCGAGAGTTTCCCCAGGGCGGTTACCCAAGTAGGTGGGGAAGAAACGAGCCACAATATGCATACATAAAAAAACCGCGAGCGAAAATATGCATACATAAACTCGCGGGCCGGAGGTTTATGTATACATATTTTTTTCAATACCATGGCAGGAAAGAATATGGAAACATAAAAAAACCAACGGCCGGAATATGTATGCATATTTTCCTGCCTGGCTTTTATATGTAAGCATATTGTTGTCCTGAGCCTGTGGTGGTGGTCGGGCTGGGGTGGGTTGTGGGATGGGTGGGGCCGGGACATGGGCTGGGCTGGCTCGGGTGGGCTTCTTGGAACGTGCGGGGGGTGCCATGGGTCGGGCGGGGTAGTTTCTGGAAGCCGTGGCCGAGGAGCCGAGGACATGTCAGTTGCAGTCATGTACATGTCAGTTGCAGTCATGTCCTGTGTCTGTTCTTGCTGCAAGAAGAAGAAAAAGAGAAAGAGAGAGTCCGCCACTCACCATCCCGACCACCACCACCCATGCACCACCACCACCACCGCCGTCACCAGCACCACCACCACCACCGCCGCCACCACCATCACCACCACAACCACCAGCACCACCACCACCGCGACCGCCACCACCAGCAGCAGCACCACCACCACCGCAACCACCACCAGCACCACCACCAGCACCACCACCAGCACCACCACCAGCACCAGCACCACCACCACCACCGCCGCCACCGCCGCCGCCATGAGCATTTCTTTCTTCGTGTGTGCAGACATGTCAGTGTTCAGTGATGCAGTCTGAGAGTCATGTCACAGTCGTATGGACGTTGTTCTGGATGTGAGCAGCAGCAGCGACAAGAGCAACAACAACAACAGCAACAACAACAACAACGGCAGCAGCAGCAGGAACAGAAGGGACCACAAAGCCTTGGACAACCGGGGTGGCAGCGGCAGCCACGGCGGCTGGAAGGTGTGCGGGGGGTGCTGTGCGTCGGGCGGGGTCGGGCGGGGTAATTTCTGGAAGCCGTGGCCGAGGAGCCGAGGACATGTCAGTCGCAGTCATGTCCAGTGCTTGTCCATGTTGCAAGAAGAAGATAGAGAGAGAGACCTCCGCCCGCCATCCCGACCGCCTTTCACCACTCATTCACCACCACCACCATCACCACCACCACCATCACCACCACCACCACCACCACCACCACCACCACCACCATGACAGTTTCTTTGTGCATGTGTGCATACATGTGTTCAGTGATGCAGTTGTGCAATCATGTCACAGTCGTGTTCTTGATGTGAGTAGCAGCAACAGGATTTCATTCACACGCAGCGGGAGGATACTGTCTGAGGTGAAACTTGACGTCCACGCTTTGCGAGGGGTCGACCTGCTGCTCTGCTTGCTACTTGCGCGGTCACTTCATGACGAGCCGTGCCTTAACACAGCACTCGCACACGCTCCGCCCCTCAAGGCTGCAAGCAATGAAGTTGGAATCGGACGTGTCGTCAGTGACTCGAGCTGCAGACTCTGGCACTAATGAGCGAGGTAACTGGCTGATTTGCAATGTATCGCTGACTGATTGGCGACGTCCATTTTGCACACTGCTGTCTCGCGAGAATGTCTAGCCTCGCTGTGAAGGCTCGGTTCGAACCACTAGCTCTATGTTATAGTAGAGGCGGTGAGGCAATGAAACACTCAGTAAAGGCAGGCCAGGCGCCGCTTCCAGCCCGTTGTTGCCATTTGTAGATGGCGGAGCAACTCCTGCCGGACCTGTGCTGGTGACATGAAGCTCTCCTGTCCCTGGATGGGAGATCGTTGAGGTCACAGCCTTTGGCGGTGGTCCCAGGGGAGAAACTCCTCCCGGGACTCCACCTTTCGCTGGCACTCCTGGTGCCTTACCTGGTCCCGGCGTCCGATCTGTGCTAGATCCACTTCCTGACAGGTTAACAGGCATCGGAGGCGGAGGGCCCTTAGGCCCTGCTGCTTTGGGGGCTGCTGTGGGGGCTGCTGTGTCTTCGGAGTCAGACTCCCGAATGGAGTCACTAGCTGGCGGCGACCTGGATATATGGGGACGACGACGCACTGGTGGAGGGGTTCGAGAGGTCGCTCTGTTGCCACTCTTCTTCGGTGTTTCAGGCATGGCTTCTACACTCAAGACAGCTGGCGAGTTGAGCCTGTACGAGAAGGCAAGTGGAGCTTCCAGAAAACTTTTGGCTGACAACTCACTTGCAGATCCGGGCCCACGACTTCGCACGGAGCTTCTCATGCGACCTCGGGGTATACTTGCTGTCCGGTGATGAAATTGAAGTGACCGTCAGCCTCATAACACAGATTTCTGCATGAGCAGCTGCATTATCAGTGTGGGGAGGGACTCCACCGTTAGGTGAGGGTCCTCACGATCAGAGCGGCCTGTTGTCGCCTCCGTACTTAGTACCTGATTTCAGGCTCTGGTAGTACTCTATGACAGAAGGGGGCACTTCAGAGGGGGTGAGAATGACGCCGTTCTTGCTACGGAAAAATTGCACCCCAACCTGCATGGCTCTGCGTGGATCGACCGCCACCAGCATCGACGAGCTATCTCTGAATCCAGAAACACCAGGTCTCCCATAGTCCCGATCCGAGACGAAGTGAACATGCTGTCGTCCCTCTCTGCCACGTCCACCTTTGCCGCGACCCTTGGAAATCTTGTTCTGAGGCAAAAGGCCTCGTTGGCGAATGGAGTCATACAAGGACCAGAATGTGCCATGATACAGCATTCTGGGAAGCATCTCCTCCGTGAGTTCCTCCAACACTTCGTTGGAGTCCACATCAGAGCGAGAATGTCCTTGCAGAGCCCTGATGTACTTCTGGCCTTGGCAATCGCCCAGCTCGTACCTGCCTTTTGCGTTACTCCGAACGACCTCCAGGAGGTCGCCTGCCGTGGCGTGCTGGGCCTGCACTCTTGGCCATCTCAGGACGTCCTCTAATTTGGCCCAGCCAGCTGAAGTGACGCTGAGGTAGGGTTTATGTCCGCGCCGGAGCGAAGCTGCTAGAGCCTTCGAGACTTCGAACGAGAAGTTGCTCTCCGGCTTCGTAGAGGCAATGCAATAGTCCCGAAGATCGCCTGGTTGGCCTTCCCAGGCCACTATAGTGGAGCTGCGTGGCGTTGTTGAGCTGTGATCAATCTCTGGCGCCATGGTCGGGGGAGAGACTCCACCCTGTGAGCTGGACGCCTGCTCACGGACCGGAAGGGGAGCAACTCCTCCTTCCTTGACTCCACTTGACGAGGCTTCGCCAGGCAGCTCGTATCCCAGCGCCGAAAAGGATTCCCGAGCTTGTCTCAGTGGTATCTCCAACAAGCCACTCCACTCTCGGAGGTACTCACCTAAGGTGAGTGTCTCCTTGGTTGATATTTGCAGTAGCAGCGCTCGGATTTTGACTGCATCATAGGAGTATATCAGTTGGTTTGTTTTCTTACCCTTTTTTTGCGATCCAGAGTGCGCAGCCTCCACCTCAAACATGGGCCGCACGAATATGTGCCGAGGTCCTATCCTCACCAGACAACTGTAGCCGGCAGCAAGATGCCTGTTTGACATCCTGTGAAGATACACGCCTGGTCGTGCCTCGAAGCTTCGCGTGCCGGAGAGGTCAGGTGTCGAAGGAAGTAGCCTGCCTGTGGCAGTATCCCATGCAAACATTCCAGGTGTGTACCGTGGAATGCAACCTCGCTGTCCCCTGCAGGAAGAATGTTCGGTGAAGAATACTCAAAACGAAACCACCCATTCTCTTCAGCTGTGGGATATCCAAGCTTAGGATGCAAAGGCTCATTGGCAAGTCCCCGGCGGGAGGCCAGGAAGGTCTCCAGGAGAGCATTGGCTACCTCCGGGGAGGGTCGTTCCACCTGATTGAGACCATCTCGCAGCTGCTGAGTGACTGTCACCATAATTCGGTGATTGTTCAGCTCAGTGATGTTCCCATCACAGTCTGACATCAGACTGGGAAAGGGGGTATAACCAGCTGACTGAAGAACTTTGATCGCAGCTTCCGTGATGGGGTCCCCAGAGGGAGGATCTCCGCTCTTGGCCTTTGCTGCTGGGGGAGTATCTCCACCCTCGCCTTGCCCTGTACTTCTTTTCTTGGAAGGAGGAGGAGGGGGAGTGACTCCACCCTTTCCGCTTCCCAGCTCTTCCTGTCCACCAGTACCTTTAGAGACTCCTTTATATGCAGGATAGCTTTCGCCGTGAGCACGAGCGGAGCGCCTCCACTGGCGCAGGAAATTGCGATACGTGACATGCGGAAGTTGTTCACGTATCCGTCGCTGGCAGAATTCCTCGTACTCCGCTTGAAACGAGGGATCCTGTGTTGACTCAGGTCTGGACATGATGCTGAGTCTTGAGAGAAAGCTGCGGTTGTTGGCTCAAGCTGGCTGAAGCTGGCTCAAGCTGGCTTCTAAGCAGGCAGCTAGGCCTAGGCCACTGAGCTCCAGGCCACCACGAGGAGACCTGCATCACGGATGGTGGATTGCTGTTGGCTCAGTGTGTCTCAGTGCAGGCAGAATTATTGCAGGCAGCGACTCAAAGCTTTTAAAAACCCCTAGGGAGAGACTCCGCCAGCTGTACACCCCTCGTTGGGGGAGAAGCTCCACCAACTAGGGGAGAAGCTCCACCTATGACTCTTTGGTTCAAAAACCCCTGGGGAGTAGCTCCACCAGCTCTACGCCAAACGAGGGAGAAACTCCTCTCTTTGTTACAGGAGCTCCTGCTTAGGGAGCTTCTCCTCTTCTCACTTGGCTCAGGAAGTGGCGGCGTTGAGGTGATTGTAAGTTACCTCCCACGTCGCCGAGGCCAGGTTGAGTCTGCCGTCTTCAGCAAAAAACTGAGACCTCAACGTTTGCACATCAGCTTGATATGCCTCTTGGTACTCAGCAGGGAGATATTTGGCGATGTATCCCGTGATATGGGATTCGCGTTCCATTGTCTCCAAGTCGTACCGGTGGTAACCGAGGCTTGTTGGGGAAAGCAGGTCTCCAGCATGGATGCGAACCAAAGAGAGGTACTGCATCCCCTGTTCAACCAGGGCTCTTCGTCTTCTGTGTCGGATTTGTCCCCATTCATCGATTCCCGATATGGAGTGGAGGTGTGTGAGCACCTTTCGGATCCCACCTTCCGGGAGTATCTCCACGGCAAGGTTCAGGATCTCATCCTTAGTGATGAGCCCAAGCCCCTTCACTCTCTCTAGCAGCTCTGTGAGCACGGCCCAGGGGAGTATCTCCACACCTTGGGACTTCTGGTGCAGAAAGTGCACCGCTGCGATCGTCGGGAGCAGCATCATGGCCAGTCGAGTTGGCGTCTGATCATACATGGTCGAGGAGGAGAACCACAGTCTGATTGATTAGCTTTTTGAGCCTGAGAGCTTCATCATGAAGGAACATGTGCGGCAATTCAAGCGGTGCCAACATGAGTGCAGTGCTCCGCGGGAGGGCCTCCTCGCCATTCGTCGAAGACGCTTCAGTCTCCTCACGGGCACGAGCATGCTAGGGGAAGGGGCTAAGTGGGAGCAACTCCTCTTCGTAAGATTTGCTTCGCTTCTACTGAGCTCTAGGTTCCAGTCCCGCCCACTCGTGGGGCAGAGCTGAAAAGATCTTGTCCTCTGGAGAAGATCAGGAGAGCAAATCGCGAATCTGGCGAACCAGCGGCGATGGCTGAGTTCCCATTCGCTGGAAATCCGCGTTTATGAGCGAAAATGCAGTGTTGCCAATTAAGGACTGCAAGGTTTCCTGCAGTTCAGATGTGGCCGCCCTGGTTGACAGTTGGATCTGGATTCGGACCGGACCTCCCGTCATGCCTTCGGTCAGTGGCCGCGAGGTTTTGAAGAGCTTGATGTGTTCCGGATCTGAGGATATTCTAGTGATTGCGTCCCCCAGGCCTGACACGACTTGAGCCGTGGTGAGAGGGTCTTCCACCGTCTCGGTCATCTTCTGATCGGTGGGGCTCCACTCCAGGAACGGCCATTCGCCGTCCTGCGTCATCAGCTCATCGTTCTGCAGGCGCTCCTGTATGCTCTTATCACGGCTGGTAGTCACCAATCTCTCCTTGAGTTCACGGAGAAACTTCAGGGTCAAAGCTGCCCTGGGAGGAATCCCGATGGGACTGTTCTTGATTCGCTGAGATTCCTCGTAGAGATGAGGTAGGATCGAGTGGTCTTCAGTTCGGACATAAGAGACGAATGTCACATCCGAGGCAATCGCTGTGATTTGCTCATCATGTCGGAGCGCCAGCCTTGCTATTGCGTTGATCAGCTCTTGCGATACATTGCCTTGTGCCTGGTGATTGTTTCCACCGTTCCCGTTTTGCGCTCTGGCTGCTCCTCTCCCTCGACCTCCGCTTCCTCGTCCCCTGCTTCTGCCCCCTCTTTTTTGTCCTTTGCCGCCCTGCTGGGGAGTAACTCCACCGCGTTGGCGTTTCAGGGGAGAATCTCCTCCTGAGGGGGCGGCCTCTCCCCTTTTAGAGGAGAAGCTCTCATCCATCGAGGCTCGCTGGAAGAGCTCTTGCAGAGACATTGTTCGGGTGAATGTCTACGGCGTGGAGCTCGTGAGAGACGGCGCTGCGAGATAAGAAAATGACGTAACAATTTTGTTGCAGCAGGGGATCTTCAAGGGTGCAGGGGCTAGGAGGGTGAGAGTCATCGCCAATATACCAAGAATCTAGTTTGTGTACTGCTGCTCGATAATGACCACTAGTGGCCTCCATGCCTAGGTGAATGATTACTGCCTCAGTTGTGTAGGTACAGAAGGAGACTCGGGAAGTGTGATCTAGGAAGACAGGAATCTGAACTTGCTGTGGAATGGCAATGCAGGTGTGATCCTTTGCTTCACCTGCAAATCTCGGTAAGGCTAAGCACACCTGTGGTGCAGCTTCTATGAGAGCACATGAGCGCTCCTGAGACGACCATGCCACTAGCATGTCCTGCAGGTTGGGCTTGATCGCCGTGGCGAGATGAATGGGAGAACCCCCTTCTTCATCGACTATCACACCCTCTGGAACTGATGCTCGAGTTTCCCACTGTCCAAATTGTGATGCAGAGAGATTCCGAAACACTTGCTGCAGGAACTCTGCAGAATCATGCTGTCCTCCGTCAAAGAGCCAGCCCGTGGTGAGCTCCGAGAAGACTCTGTGTTCAGGGGTGATTCTCGCGAGTAGACTGATCCGAGATGCCTCGTGAAAAGGCGCCTCTGTGGGATCAGATAGCCAGTGCAGACACTGTAGACCTGAGTTGGCATAGCAGTGGTTGCGAGTGTTGGCTAGCAGGAGAAAGCCTTCCAGTCTAAATTCAGGAAGGGGAATACCTGGCATTGAATCTGTGGGCTTCTTTGTGGCTGTCTTCGCCGAGGTCGTGGGCCTTGCTCGAGTATATTCTCGGGGCTGCTTACTGAGCTGCTGACGCGCTACCTCCTGCAGTACGTGCACCTGCAGTAGTGGAACGCACTGCTGAGCATGTCTACCCGGGGCATCCACACGGAGTTTGCAATAGCGACAGCTATCTCCTTTGTGAAAGAAGACCTTGAACTGAGCAAGTCTTGGTTGGAGAGTTTTCTCAAGCTTGGCCATCACTTCAGGATGCTGCTTGTTTAAGGTGCTGTTTGGCACCTTTCTGACCAACAAGGACCTGACCGCAGAGTGCACAGTGCTCCATCAGGTAATCGTGGAACACCGGGTTTCGAGCTGCTCCTTCCGGATTTTCCTGGGCATCAGACTGTAGACTTGCTGTAAGTGAAATCCGGTTCTGGGCTTCTAAAGGGAGCTCTTCCTGTTGTCGAAGCAAGAGCTCTACCCGAGGACATGTAGAAGCTTCGACGTGTTTGCGCAGAGAGAACACTGTTCGGAATGTTGCTCTACAGGCGATGCAGGTTGCTGACCCTGGCATGGAGTGCAAAATAGGATCAAATCTGGGTCCTTTCAGGCTTTGCTGCGAATCTGGGTGGGCCTTCTTCAGGTGACGACGGAGTGCCCCGGTACCGGAGAGACATGCTCCACACTCGCCGCAGGTCAGGATCTTATCCTCTACTGATTGAGAGGAAAAGTCAGTGGCAAGGCCTTCCAGAGCCTGGCTGATTGCCTCAGCGCGCAGCTTGTAGTGTGGGAGGAGCTGAGGATCTGAGTGTTGCTGTCTCTTAATGAACTGTGTAAGCCTCTTTTGCAGCTGCTCCTTCACGTGAGGGATCCGTATTCTCCGGAGTAACTCCTGGTTGGATTCCTTCGTTTCCTGGGAGTAGCTCCGCAGGACAAACCGAAGTTGGTACATCATGTGTGAGTGGAGCTTCTGCAATCCCTGCTGTGTCAGTCCTACCACGTGAAGGGCATACAGAGCAGAGGCCCACGCAGTTATTGTCCAAATTGACAGACGACGTCTGTCTGATAGGACTCGATGGTTCCTAACTGCATGGGCGACCTCTGACATTGCTAGCTTACTTGATGACAGCCGATGTTTAAGGGTCTTCATTTCATAGTCATGATAAGAAAGAATGACCCCCAGGTATGGGACCTGGTACCGCAGCGATATCAACCTGCCCGAAGGGAGTTCGACAAACTTCTCTCCATCTACCTGGCGAAATAGCTTTTTCCTAATTGTCGAGGCTGAACCGCCTTGTAGCTGCAGCAGTATTGCTGACTTGGACGGATTGACCTTGAACCCAAGTTCAACCAATTGATCCAGAAGAAGGTCGCAGTATCCTAGTGCTGTAATGAGGCCAGACTCAGACTCGAATGCGACTGAATCAAGCTGTCATCCGCATACATGGTGAGTAGTTTAACTAGTTCGGGGGGGCTGATTTTTCCAGAGAGCTTCCTAAAGAGAAGCCCGGATGCAAAGGCGAATAGGGAAGGTGCAAGCTTGCATCCCTGCTTGATTCCCCTGCGTGTGGCTATCTCAAAGCTCTGATCGCTGGCTGTCATCTTGTACAAGGCTTTGATGTGGAGATGGCCCACCACCTCTATAAGAAGAGGGTCTGCTTGTTCAGCTTCCAGGGCTTCTCGTAATCGTATCCTGTCCACAGTGTCAAAAGCTTTGCTCATGTCAACGCTCATCGTGAGACTGCCCCTGAGCTTAAGCCCCTGTTGTCCCTTACCAGCTGCTCTAGTTGTAAGGGCCTGCCTGAACCTGGCCTGATCCACATGTGTGAGTGCCTTACAGATCGCCTCCTCTGTGCCCCTACCTGGTACGAAGCCAAACTGAGAGACTCCTTGCATTGCTTGATGGAGGGTGGACTTGAGTCTCTGCCTCACAAGTCCTGCCAGGACCTTGCCCTCAGGTGCTATCACCCCGATCGGACGGAGTGATGTTGGCTTATCTGGCTTCTTGGGGGGCTTTGGGAGCCAAGAGATCTGTGACGAGGTGACGCTGTCCGAAAGCCTTCCTGCAGTGACTTCCCTATTGAGAGTGTCCGAGATGAGCCGAATAGCGTTGGGGCCTAGGGAGCGCCAAGCTACTATGGGAGGACTTTCTTTAGGAACTGCTTTGCCAAGCTTTATCGTGCCTAGCTGTTCTTGAACTTCTTGCTCGGTGATGTGCAGGCTGCCTTGTATCCCTGTGAGCGGGAAGTCGTCCCCTGCTCCAAACAGCTCAATGGAGTATTCCTCTAATTGTCTACGTTCTTCCTTGGCTGTTAGGAAGCGACCCTCTGAGTCACGTAGCTGAACTCTTTCCTGAGGCCTCCCCGACCGGAAGCGCTTGATCACCTTGTAGAGGGAATGACTCCCGTCTTGCTTGGATTTAAGCTCTGCCTGCTCGAGTTGTTCATCTATTTCCTGTCTCCGCCTTTCCTGCTTCTGACGCTTTGCTACCTTCGCCTGTGCACTTTGCTGAGACATCGACAGCCAACAGCGAAATACCATTCGGACCTGCAACTCCGGCAAGAACTCTGCTAAGACCTTGACTGACATTGGGAGTGAGCGCAACACTGTGCGCTCTGCCCAAATGCTGAGATCTGTTCTTTGCGCTGCTCCCTTTCTCTTGGGAAAGTGAGTCGTGAGGGCTGAGTTCATTGCTTGATGGAGACTCTGCCAGGTTTGGGGATGATCCTGAAGGAGGGAGTCTACCTCCCTGGCAAATGCCTGTATTTTCGGGGAACGATGTCTGTAGCAGTCCTCCATTGCCTGCTGGTCATAGGGTTTTGAGGCTTGGGCGGAGTATCTCCTGCTGTGCCTCAGTTTACCGAGAAGGGGGAAATGCCTACTGCCATCCCTCCAGGATGCCACTGGAAAGGTCCTTAGTGGCCGGCAAAACCTGGCAGGGCCTTGGGACTGTGCAATCCTGACAAACGAGAAGTCAATCTGTGAAACTGAGTTGCCTTGTTCGTGGGTGGCTGGTCTATGCACTCCCCAAGTGTTGGTTGCGACTAGCTGGTGCTCCGACAGTAATGTCTGGAGATCCTTAGATCCGCGATGCCCTAGTCTGCAAGCCTGGATCGTGCATGGCCCTACGTGTTTGTTGTCGGTCTTGAGCGAGGAGTTAAAATCTCCTAGCACAAGGAGAGTGTTGCGATTGGGAACAGCTCGGATGGACTTACTTAGGGCATGAAGGGTCTGCTTCCGGGTTTCCTTATTCTGAGCGACAGTCTCCTTAGAGCGCCAAACGTATTGGTAGCAGCTGAAGACATCCAGTGAGATGCCGTTGCTCGGCACCCGGACCTGGAGAACTCTTCCTGGAACAACCTCGTTGTAGCGAAGATCCTGTGACTTGCACAGCGTGGAGTGCACCATTATAAGGACCCCGGCTCCCTTCTCCCCTGTGGAACCAGAGCTGATCACGTGCCAACCTGACTTGCTGAATTGCCATGAGCCCCTCCAGTGTGTTTCCTGAATTGCTACCAGCTTCACTTCCTGAAATGCTGCACTTTGCAGTACGGAGAGTAACTCTTCCCAAACTGCTGTTGTGAGAGATCCTGCGTTCCAGGATAGATAGCTGATATTCTTATCTTCCGTAAATTTTGATGGCCGAGTCCTTCTGCCGGGATTGGTGGACTTTACATGTGCCGGAGCAACTCCAAGCTCTGTTGACGACATCGTCCTTCCCTTGTAGACCGCACTACCTTCAAGCAGAGCTTTACGTGCTGCCCTTTGATAAGAGCGTTTACCCTTCCCTTTAGGAACGGGCTGATGCTTGGTCGAACCACTAGGCTGTTTCGCAGCACTCATGTTGAGTACGGCTCCTGTCGGCTTCGCAATACCGACAACCCTCACCTCTGGGAGATGTTAGAGAGCTGTAAATCTAATACTCCCTCCCGGACTTGGGACCGGGACTGCTCAGGCGCTGACAAATGCCATGGCAAGAAAGGAAAAAGGCAACTGTACTAGCCTGACCTTTCCTGAGCCGAGAGGCTTTAGCAGCAACAGGAGCACCAACAGCAACAACAACAACAACAGTAACGGCAGCAGCAGCAGGAACATAAGGCAGCAGCCAGGGCGGCAGCCAGGGCGGCAAGGAAAGCAACAACAAAGTCATACCAACAACAACACAAGGTGCAACACAAGGACACAAAAGCAGAAACCACAACAGGAGCAGCTACTAAAGCCAGGGGCGGCGGCAGCAGCAGCAGCAGCAAAGGCAACAAAAAAAAAA